>QRDG01000078.1:580345-757482 GCA_012064385.1 Puccinellia tenuiflora | reverse complement strand
AACCTGCTTTTGTTCTTGGCGCATGATGCTTCCTCTTCCTGCAGCTACGTGGCTGGGGGGCTAGACCCGGGCCAGGCGGGCCTAGGTCTTGGCGGCCGTTCGTCGTGCTTGGTCCAGCGCCGACACCACCCGCCCGTCCCGTTGGACTCGCTCTGGTGGTATCTCCCGTCTCGGTGGCGTGAGACCCTGGACGCCGGGGCGGCGGCCCTGGAAAGATGACTGCACGGCCTGCTCTCCGGCGAGCGGCGTGGCGGTGGTGGTGGCTCTGCCCTTGGACTGTTCGGACGGTGAGGAAGGGGCAGCAGGAATCCTGGTGTTGACAGTGCCCTTGCATTGACAGCTCCCAGATCATGTAATGGAGGTTTATTTTGGTGGCAGCTGACGGTCGGTGGTACCGCGGTGAGGCGTGAGGGAGATTTTGGGCGAAAGCTCAGCGCTTCCACGCCAACGTCGGTGATGCCTGCGGGTGTTGCGGCCCTCTTGGGGGCGTCGTTGTGGTCACCCTCCCCGCTCCAGTGCTTCGGGTGAAAACCCTAGACCGTCTTCGGTCTTGACGACGGTGGCGTGTGCGTCATTACCCTCTTGAGGGCGTCATCGTGGAGCTTGGTACCTATCGGTGGTCTCGCGCTGCCATCGGCGGGCAAGCTTGGATCCTTCTCGAATCTCTTGGGACTCTGGCATGGGCGAGCTTGACGCCTTCCTATCTTATACACGTGTCTTAGTTGTCCCCGCACTCGGTACTAGTTGTATGCTAGCAGGATCGGCGCTCCACGGCCCGGAGCGAGAGGGCAGGCGGCCTTCTTCGGCGACAACTAGGTGGGAGCGAGGCTGACGAGGTTCGATGGTTTCAAGGAGGCATTGGTTCTGTTCTAGTCGGTAGTTTCGAGTGTTTCTTGGAGGGTGCAGCTACTCTTGTACTTTTCTTGTGTTTTATCTTTGATCTGCTTTGTAAGAGGGTTTCCTCATCACTTTGTATCGGTTCGGCCGTATGGTTTTATTTATAAAGCGGGGCGAAAGCCTATTTCGAGAGATGTGTGAGGACCCTTTGCTTACTGTAACCGCGTCCGTCCGTGCGTGCTCTCTTATCGAATTTCTAGAGTATATTGTTGCATCTGAGCAGCCTAGGCTAATATCCCTTCAACCCTTCTTCTCCTTGTATACTGCATAAATGGGGAGAAACAATTGCCTCCCCGGTTGTTCGTTCAGGCAATTCTGGAGGCTAAAACCCTAGACGAAGATATCCCCACCCCGATCACTCATCGCCGTCGGGTTGGCTTAGCCGGGACTGCATCGGTGCTCTGCCATCCGAAGGATGATGGCCTGGTGGCACGCCTCGGGCACCGTGTGTTGGTGGTTCCCCCTTATATCAATTCAACACAAAAAAAATGAAGACACAGAGGCCATTCGAGGAACACATTCGATTTAGTCATTGGCAATGACTCTAAGACGGGTTTATTCATCAACCTTGGGTTGAACCTTGTTATGAACTGTATGATTTCCAGGACTCCGTAGCCATATGACTCAATTGGTGCCCGATGCACCTACGGTTGACGAACGACAAGAGGCACAAGACAAGAAAGAGCTAGGCGATGAAGCCATCGCCAGTGACAATCGAGGAGCATGAGGGCTAACTAATACTTCACTTTGATAAACTATTGCAATTACCATGCTGTAACGCCCCAAGATCGGTACTATGCAGATTTTAGCGTTCCAGCCAAATCCGCATAATAACGATCCTAAAGGACGCCCACCAGGCATAACGTGCAGGTCGCAACACACATGTTATGCGGGTGGAATTGTGATAACATTACAACAGTTCTCGACGGAACCCACAAAAGAACATATATACAACAACGACTCACCGAGTCAAGAGCAAAGATACAATACAAAGATCCAAATAACAACGGAAGCGGGTAGCGTCCGGCTACGGACAAGAAACAAATTGGACTAAGAGTCCTGAAGATAAACGAAGGCACCATATCCCTACCCAGGCCAAGCCGGAGGGATTCCCAAGCTAACGTCGTCAGACTTCAAACCTGTTGGCTGCATTGGAATAGCAGCCCCGAAGGGGTCAGTACTAGTAGAAGTACTGGCAAGTAATACTCACAAGATATCAAAGCTGGAATTCCGGGAAAGAGGGTTAGCGATTGAGGCGGCGGCAAGCAGCACTAACAACTTATAGAGACACGCTACAACATCCGTCTAACAGAGACAAGGTAAGAGAGCGCATAAAGAACCAACTATACTAACACCAAACAAACCCGCCCTAAAACGACTCCCTCGTATCCTCAGCCCACGAGGAAGAAGTCCGGGCACTCACACGGTGGACAAGTTTTATGAGTTATTATTCAAGTAATCTATCTTACTAGTCAAGTTATTATCATCATAAGGTGCAAGTTGTCTATGATCTTTTTAGCCAGCGCATTTCACCAAGTCGTCCATAACCGCGGACACGGCTTTTCGAAAAGATTTAACCCTGCAGGGATGCACCAATGAACCCACACGCATCGAAACTCTCGCTTATAGGTGTACCGGTGGAGGTTTCGACGCAATACTTCCCTTCTCTACAAACAAGTCCAGGGAGCCACCTAGCTAGGACTGATCCACCTTGAGAGTCCGGCCGAAGCTTCGAGGTGGGCCTAACCGTTGCGAGAACGGCTTCGGGAGGGAACACTCATACGATTGCCACTCCTTCCACATGCGGTAAACGCCCATGCCGCAAGCCCTACCGTAAGTAACCACGTAACCATCATCATCTTACCTTCACATCATCATCATCATACGCGCGCAAATGGAAACACCCGAACTAAGTTGTGGCTCCTGGACAAGTTTGAGGATCCGGTAATAGATTGCGGGGAGGCCCATAGAACTCCCACATGTGGTTAGTGCGCTCAGTCTTGGATCAGCGGAAAAGAACTCGGGTCCTAGGCGACACTAGCAGAACAAGTCACCACGATTGGCCTTCCGCCGGTGCCTTATCTTTATTAAGTTATTCCCATCGCAACAGAAATTAAAGATTACCATTTTAGTGGAGCCTAGCTATCATATTAGAACAAACTAGAAAAAGAGATAACAGGACTGAAGCAAAGCACCTAAGCATGCACTACGACTCGCAAGGACAACAAGGTAAACAAGCAACAGGGTAATAGGATGTGGAGGTGTGGCTATATCATGGCTGCAAGGTAAACATGCATATAGGATCGGGACACAAGCATCGCAACATAAGGCTAGCAAGGAACAAAAGATAGGACGAGTGAGAGACAGAAAACAAGCAAAGATAGCAAGGGAGTATCACTTGCCTGCAATCCGGTAGAGGTAGCAGAACCTGTCGTTACTCACATCAACTCATCGGCCTATCCCGAAGAAGCATCAAACACTGGGCAACGGAAAAGATGCATTTTACTTCTACGGCAAAAGAAGCGGCATGTTGATGACATGATGCATGACAAATTAAAGGTTGTCCAATTTTATTCCCTAACACATGGCAAATCATTTTAAATGGGATCGGTGCACAATATAAATGCACCGTACAAATCCCATAATTAAATTGATTTAATTTGACTAAATGGATAAAGGTGCGATGTTAATTAAGCATGCATGATTTTATAAGATATCGCATATATATATGGCATATAGGGGTTTAGGGTTGGGGTCGCACATCGGAAACGAGGAACTTCGGATTTGGGAACCACCGTCTTCGGGTCGTAGTCGAAGTAGTCGTCATAGTCGAAGTAGTCGTTCATCTGAAGTCGATATAGTCGAGGTAGTCGATGTCGTGGAAGTAGTCGTACTCGGGTCGTCGTCGTGGCGGACCTTGGCGTTCCGGCCTTCGGGGTCGTCGGGGTTCACGATGGTCGGGGATCACGGCATCGGAGAACTCGGCGGTTCCGGTCGGGGAAGATCTTGTCGTATCCGTCTTCCGGTCGGCGAACTTGTCGGTGCGCAGCATCGGAGACGGAGAACTGGGCGTCGGGGACGAACAACGGGAGCATCGGGAAACCGGAGACGGGAAAGGGCACCGGGAAACATCGGACATGACGGAGGCACGAGACGGCACCGGGAACACGACGGAGAAACACGGAGCCGTCGGGAACAAAAACGGGGACACACGGAGGCGGGCCGAGGGCGGCAGCAACACGGAGACAGCGTCGGGGAACCGCACGGGGAACAGGTGAGGAGCAGCTGTACGAGCACGTCATGACAACGGAAAGGCACCGGTTCCTTGCGGGCATTGTGTCAAACACGTTGCGGGCGGACATCGGGAACACATCTTCAGGGACGAACACGACTGAGACAAAGGAAGAGCAGCACCGGGACACGGCACAGAGACGTGCAGCGGACAGGGGGGCGACGTACACAGGAGACGGAGAGGAGCAGGCACCGGGAGGCGAGCTCAGGAGAGTGAGCTCAGCACGAGGTGGAGGAGCTCGGGGAGGGGCTGCGGCAGCACGGGGAAGAGGTCACCGGCGAGCTGCAGGAGGAAGGCTGACTCGGGCTGGAGCTTGGCCGGGCGCGGGCGGAGGCGGATGGCTGGCGGCCGAGGTGAAGGAGCAGGCCGGCCGAGGCGCGGCCGGGCGTGGGCCGGCGGCGACACGGAGGGGAGAGGGAAGGCGAGGAGGTCGACGGTGAGGAGAGGGGGCCGGGCGGCGGCGCGGCCGTGGCACGAGGAGGGCCGGCGCGGGAGCAAGCTCGGGCGGAGGCCGACGCGCAGGGGACGACCGGGTGAGGAGGGAGAGGATGAGGAAGAAGGGAGAAGGGAGCGGCGCAGGGGGGAGAGGGAGGTGGCCGACCGGGAAGGAGAGGAGGAGGTCAGGGACGGGGCAGCCATGGCGCGGGCCGGCGTGGTGGAGGTGGCGCAGGGGATCGGGGTGGAGCACGGGTGCATGAAGGAAGAAAGGAGAAGGGGAAGGGGAGATAAGAGGAAAAGGTCCAGGGACCTAAAAAAAAGGAGGAAAGGACCAGAACAAGAGGTGGGAGGACTGATTCGCGAAAGGAAGAAAGAGAGGGAGGGCGGCTGCAAAACACAGGGGGTGGGAAAGGAAACTGTCAGGGATTTCTAGGGTTTGGTCTAGGGTTTGCTTGCTGGGCTTTTGGGCCTGGCTAGCTGGGCTGCTCTCTCTCTCGCTCAAAATTTATTTTTAATTTGCAAATTTAATTTGGCAATTCATTTTTTTTAAACGGAGACGACTGTCTCGGTAAAATATTTTCTGATAATTTTAGAAAAATAAAATAGGGTTTATTAAAAATAATTTTTGCGGTCAAAAACATGCGATGCGATGATGCTGATATCATGATGATGAAAAAAGAAAAACAAGCAAAATCTAATTTGGGGAAAACCCCCGGGGCATTACACATGCGTTAAACCTTCATTCAGTAATTATAACCTCAATAACTTCGGTGTTGTACGGGAATCTGAAAGAACAAACTATGCCTAGATGTCGCCTAGAGGGGGGGTGAATAGGGGATTAACACTTTTTCTATTTAGGGGCTTGATAATTGCGAAATAAAACTATGTGTTTAAATTAACAAGGCAACAACCTAATTACTAGGCTCACCGATGTGCACCAACAACTTACGCTAAGCAAGGCAAGCAACAAGGTGATAGCTAGATATAGAACTTCAAGCACAATGGTTATCACAATGTAAATTGCATAAGTAAAAGCTCGGGTATAGAAATAACCGAGGCACGCGGAGACGAGAATGTATTCCCGAGTTCCTCCTTGTTAAGGGAGTACGTCTCGTTGGAGGGGTGTGAGCTCGCCACAAGAGGCCTACTCAAGATGCCACAAAGGCCTCACCCTATTCTCCGATGAACCGCACCCAAGGTTTTGGTTCACCTTCCACTATCGGAATCCTTCGAGGCGGAATCCGGAGCCTTTACAACTTTTGGGGCACACACCCACAACTCAATTGGGGGCTCCCAAAACGTGTCGAAGATTCACAACTCAAAGTCTTCGCGGCACCTCCAACCGTGTAGGGTACACAATGCACCCAAGAGGCACAAAGCTCTTGGGAACATAATGCACCCAAGAGTAACAAGCTTCTCAACCTTCAACTTCATGTATCACCGTGCAGAGAGCAACCCGATGCAACAAATGCAAGAGGCAAGAACACACAAAGTGTCCTTCACTCTCAAATTCCAACCAAGCAACAAATGCTTTGGGGCGAATAAGAAAGGAAGAACAAAGGGGATGAACACAAAGCAACCCCAAAATTTAGATCCACTAGTTCCCCTCACTTAGAGGAGATTTTGATTGGTGGAATGGTAGATCTAGATCTCCTCACTTGAATCCCTAAGTTTGGGCAAGAATCATTGGAGAGATTGAGAGGAATCAAGCTCACAAGGTTAGCAACAATGGAGGAGAGAGGAAAACAAGTGAGCAAAGTGAGCAGCCCCCCCCCCCTTGGGGAAGAAGGGGGCTATTTATAGCCTCCCCCCAAAATATAGCCGTTGGAGCAGCGAGGGGCCGGAAATTCCGAGGTTATGTACCGGAACTTCCAGCCATGGGCCGGAACTTCCGCTTCGTAAGCCGGAATATCCGGTGGTCCGGAAATTTCCGGAGCAAAACCTCCGGTGCAAAAATCCGGACCCCCTCCAGAGAGAAAACGCGAAAATGACTTAGCCAAATATTTCCTGGGCCGGAACTTCCGGACCAAGGACCGGAATTTTCGGGACCAACTTCCGGGGCAAAATTCCGGACCCCCTCTAGAGAGAAACGTCAAAACGACTTAGAAAAAAACCTCGGATGAAAATATGGGCCGGAACTTCCGGGGGCCGGAATTTCCGCCCCACTAAAAAACAGCAAAACGAAAACGGGCATATCTTTTGCATCCGTACTCGGTTTTCGATGATCTTGGTCTCGTTGGAATCGTCACAACGAGCGCAACAAGATTATGCAGAGAAACATCATAGTACATCAAGATGTTGTAAACACCAAAGGGAGAGGATCAACATCTATTTCGCAAACCGGAAATGAAATATCTTTTGTAAATGAAGTCCAAATGACGTGAAACCAATTTTGTTGGAAAGAGGACGACAAAAGCAACCTTTGTAAATGAAAAACAAGCAATGGAGATTTTGCAAGAAATGGAAGAGATAAATCTTCCGCACGGATGAACCGGCAAAATCTCCAATACCGAAGCCGCAAAAGAAGACGCATATGAAAACCGTTTTCGGTGAGCTTAGCCTTGTCATGACGAGCACGACAAGCACCAAGACCACACCACGAAACGAGACAAATAAGAACCAATAAAGAGAATTGCAAGGATGCAAAGGATTATGCTCTCTACGATAATACGATCACGATATTCGGTCGAGAGCCCCTCTTGATAGTACGGCTATCTATCCTATAACCCGGTATGTTACTAAACATCATGAGACCGGTAAAATAAAAACCCTATCAAGATCATACCTTTGCCTTGCGCATTAATCCACTTGAGGTCGATGAAGACGAACTTCATCTCCTCAAGACGCACCACCTTTCTTGATTGCGCTTCGCTTGGTGAAGAAACACATGATGCTCCCCCCATACACCAAGATGGGGAAAGCACTCTTCGGCACATCTTCACTTGGACTTGAGTGTTGATCAACACATACTTTTCTTCCCTTAGCCTTGAATCCAACAAATGGAGATCAAGCAACTCAATGGACACACCTACAAAATATAGCTTAATACAAACATTAGTCCATAGAGATTGTCATTAATTACCAAACCACACATGGGGGCAACCATGCACTTTCAATCTCCCCCATTTTGGTAATTGATGACAATCCCTTATAAGAGGGTTTATATAATGAATAAAGGAACCTTGCAAGACAAACGAGCAAGGATGCAAAGCGCATTAAAGGCAAATGCAACAAAAGCATAAAACCCAAATTCCCTTAAACCCTCTAAACTTCTCCCCCATTGGCATCGATCGCCGAAATGGGAAGAAAAATTTAGAAGGCCAATATAGTAAGAGTTCCTCAAAAAAATGTGCATTTCTCAAGATATGAGTGAAATCAAATGCACATATTCAGTGATGAATAGTTAGAGGAAATCAAACTATATTGAGGATCCAAAGATTGCAAAAAGATGAAATCATTCTAAACATCTCCACAAAGGAGATAGGCAATCAAAAGATCCAAAGCGAGAGTTCTAAATAAAACCGGAGAAGCTCCCCAATGTTCATGCACTATTGAGGAGTGCACAAATATGGCATCCTCGCTCCCCCAAAATCATCTAGAACACTCAACAAGTGCAAGAGTGCATAAAGCAAAAGCAAATCATAGCACTTGCACTAAAGATATGGTTGAGCCATAAGGAGATACTAATTTTCAAATATTCAACATAAGATAGGCCCAACCGAAATAGAGGAAGATCCTTAAAAAAAAAATGTTCACACGCTTAGGGATACCAATTGGAAACTAAAACCAATTGAAAATGCCAAAAGCTAGTGAGATCATTTAGCCAATAAATTTTAACATGCTCACCATGGTAAGCATGAGGTAAAAGATCCTCAACAAAAACATGAGTGTGCAAAGATACCAATAAAAATAAGACAAGCATTCATGAGACAAATTTGGAGCCACCAAAGAATTATAGATGAAAACAAGGTAGCTCAAAAGAATTAGGATACCAACTAAAAGGTGACCTTTCTCATATGTATAGGTTTCTAATTAGACAAACCATTGAAGATATACATCCGCAAAGAAACATATACATACGAAATGGTTCGGGAAAAAGAGAACAAGGTATCCAACAGGAAGTCATAAATATACAAACGAGATTGTTGCTTAAAAGCATAGCACATAGCTCAAATTTATCTCATTGTATATGAATGAACTTCAAATATATCAAATGCATCACACATATCACTTAAGGGAACAAGAGATAGTGAAGATGATTTGAGATAGGCAACAAGTATCACAAAGAAATAATATCAAATGAAGAAAAGGTTTTTGCAATTTCATCACAAATATCACAAAGATATATTAAGTGAAGGAAATAAGCCAAAACCACAACAATTGCACATAAAGGATTTCATGCCAAGAGGCAACCTACCCAAGGTTGAATACTAGAAAAAATGCATGGGATCACTAGTAGGAAAAAGCCTACCACTGACGAACCTTTTTTAGCTACCGCTGGCGAACATGCGGTTCGCCAGCGCTCATATCGCCAGTGGTAACAGCTTACCGCTGGCGAACATCATGTTCGCCAGCGGTAAGTTAGTTACCACTGGCGAACAACTCCCTGGTTCGCTAGCGAGGGCCCACTTACCACTGGCGAATAGATGTTTTGTTCGCCAGCGGTATAACCAGGGATTACCACTGGCGAACCAGGTTCCTGTTTGCCAGTAATATGTATTTCTGTTTTTAAAATAAAAGCAGAAATATTTTACAGCAATATATACGGGCAGGTAAATACATATATATTGATAGAAACAGTATAATTGACAGAATTTAAATAGATATACAAATAGACAAGTGACCAAATTATTGGTTCATCATGCATGAATTACAAGCCAAAATATACAAGTGAGACCCAATATTTTGCATACATATGCATTAATACACACACATCTCCGGAAGTCGATAGTTTATAGGTCACAAGTTTTCGAAAGCAAGTAGTAATCTAAACTACAATCACAAACAAGAGAACTGCAATGGCGATGAAGAAGAAGAGTATATATGCATGTTATTCCTCTCTTCCGCTCCGCCTCTGCTTTACTCTTGTAGCTCTTGTAGTTGTAGCCCTCTCATCCCGCTTGCTTCGGACATCTTCATCTCTCTATACACGAGGCAAAGATAAAAGTCTTAGGAAAAGAAAATAAGAGCAAGAGTTTATACACAGATCAAATAATAGTTAAATAACTGCACCAAAATCGAAAACATGCATGCCTCATATATAGGTTGGACACACAGAAGTTCTAGGGATGGTGCGAGTGAGCCAAGTAGGATGCACAAGATGTGTATTCGTGCATATCACAAGGCTCACTAGCGCCATCCCCGGGATCACACGATGTCACTTCATTTTAATCATCGGCATTCATAGAGAGAAAGACGAAACAAAACAAAACAACTCAAATTAAATATAGCATCGATCACACATGCAGGTTCAATGACTTTAGAAGCACAAGTTAATTTACGGATATAATTTATGAACACAAGTTCATCTACCGTACTAAGTAGACAACACATACCGTCGATCACTTCTTCTTGCGCGGCTTCGGTGGGAACGGGAGAACACCATCTATAGTGAATGGCCGGTGATCACCCTGCGCTATTAAACGACGTTCGATCTCGTCGTTCGGTGGTGGTGCAAAGCCGTTGAAGTACACCCCGGATCGAGGCAAGACATCGTTGGAGATGATTCCCGCGATCACCTGCTGGATGCGACCGAACTCTAGTCTGATACGAGAATCAGTGGCATCTGCCAAGCCGTTGCACCATCTGTCCAGAGCAGAAGGAAATTGCAGTCGTTGTTGATCCTTTACAAACTCCTGCATGTGATTGATGAGGTTCCATGCCTCCATCTTACTGCCTGGCGACTGCTTGACGCAGGGGAACATAACTTTCTGGTTGAATACAAACTTGCTTCGCACCTTTTTTCTCTTTTCATGACGCCTTTGTTTCGGGCGTAGGCATTAAGAGCTTCATTCAGAACAAGCTTGATGTTGGTGTAGTCTTTATCCCTATTCACATCACTCCCGGAGTCGAGATAGACGGCATACGAGTCTTTCGGGTACATGACGATGAGGGTGCCATATTGGTTACTGCGCAAAACAGTTCAAAACAGACCATCATCGTCAAAATTGCAAAATAGCTTAACAATGGAAATCTACGAAAGCATGTTATGACGGTTAGTGAATGACTTACTCGGGAAAGTAAGGCACGAGAAAGATGTCTCATGATGCGTACCGAAGAAGTCTTTGATGTACCGCGACACCTTTGCCCTACCCTTAGGGGTGCTCAGGAACATTTCTTTCATGTAGTAGGGGTCAAGTATCGCTATGCCCGGGGTATTCTCCTTTAAGATCTGGTGCGCCATACTAAGGGCAACCAGGCGGACGATCGATGGGTGGAGCGCGTACATGTGATACATGTTGAAGATGTCATTAAATTGTAACATCCCAAGATTTTCAAATTTTTGAAAATCAGAAAAATCAAAATTTTTTTGAAAACTATAAATATTTTCTTTTGGAAATCCAAAATCATGCATGCATGCATCATTCTCTTGCTTGATTGCATTTAAGTTTTCCAAAAGATGGAATTCTATTTCCATTTTAAACCCTATTTGAGAAAATGTCATATAGGACATGTTAGGCTCTATATAATAATTTTGGTGTCTATGATTTTATTTGATAGTGCCAAAGTGCTATGTGTAGAATAAGCTTTCTAAAATTATTTAGAAAAGATGTGATTTTATTTTGACTTTGGAAAAATATCACCAATTACCTTTTAAAATGCCAAAGGTATTTGGGGTAATTTATTTTTTTGTAAAAATAATAAAAATGAGTTTATCATAGTTTATACTACATGATACTACTCATATTATTTTCCTGGATTTTATTTGAGTTCAAAAAGATTTTATAAAAGCCTATTTGTTATTTTTGACATAAAGGTGTCAATTATGCAAATATTCCATAATTCATTTTATTTAAAATAAAATATTATGGAAAAAGGTTTCAAATTATTTAAAAGGATTATTTTTGATTTTACAAAATAATTCAAATTGGTTTGAATCAATTTGAACTATTATTTCAAAAGTTGTTTGTATTTCTGAAAACAGAGAATAGAAAAGGAAAAAGAAAAAAAAATATATAGAAGGGCCAGCCCGGCCGAGCCAGTTCAAACCAGCCCAGCCGCGGCCCAGCATCGTCCCCGTGCACGCAGCCCAGCCAGCCCGATACCCCTTCGCCCCCTTTTTTCTTTTTCTTTTCCCTCACTGACAGGTTGGTCCCACCTGTCAGCACCGACAGCCACCTCAGGACGTCGTCTTCCTCCCCAAATCACGCGCGCGTCCACGGCAACCCGACAGCCGGCGATCCCCTCATCAATCCGAGCAATAAAGGCCAAGATTGACGCGGCCATCCCCTCCTACAAATAGCCCTCGCCGCCCTCTTCATTTTGCCCCCGAAACCCTAGCTCGAGAGCCACCAGGTTGCTCGCACACGACCCACGAGCTCCGCCACCCGCCGCCGGCGAACTCGCCATTTCCTGTGAACGCCGACGACCCCATGCCCTCTCTTGCCTCCCTTTCATCTTATTTCGTTCTTGCGCACCCTTTTGACATGGCCTTGTATTTTTGCGCGCCCCAGATCGACGCGTCCGTCCGCGACCCGAAGCCACCGTCCGTGGGAGCAACTCCGGCGAGGAATTCCGGCCGTACCCGTGCACATCAACGACGCCCCTCTCGCCAACGAGCTCGCCCCGACGTCCTGCAGCCCACGGTAACAAAAATCCCCCTCCCTCTCCCTCTGTTTTCGCCGGAACACGGCATGCCGAGCCGTCGCCGCCGTCGGCCGACGCGCTCCGGTGACCTAGCACCGCCACCCTTTGGCCGATTAGATCTGGACCGTCAGATCTAGATCTGACGGCCAGGGTTTATTTCTTTAAACTGAACCGGTACGCCTACGTGGCATCCCAGTCAGCGCACAGTCAGCGCACAGTCAGCCTAGCCAGCCAATCAGAGACAGCCAAGTGGCCAGGGATTTTTCTGTGAATTTTCCGAATTAGTTTTAATCTGTCTGTTTTGCAGAAAAGCCCCTGCATCTTAGATTTATCATAACTTTTTATTGGTTTGGCCAAATTCAAATATTTTTATATATTTGAAATCCTTAGAACAAGTAGAATCTTTCTGGCGTTTTAGTTTTCTGTTTTGACAAGTTTAAATTTATTTGAATTTCAAATGTGAAATTTGAGTAAATTTGTCATAACTTTAGTTTAAAAATAGCTTTTTGAGTAAATCCAATTGGGTTAGTTTAGTTTTGAAGCCCTCTGTCCAAAGAGACCAACTCCATATTTTTTGTAGTTATTTATTTTAGCATTAGTATTTATTTAGTGTTTATTCCCTTTTTGGGAATTGTTTTATGTTGTCTTTATATAAAAAATTGTTTTAATTGCATTTTGACTTCATGCATGTTTTCATAGACCAGAAAAGTTAGTATGATATTTTCTTGTGATTTTAAATGCATTGCATATTTATTGTATTGTTATTATTGTTTTGTTTGTATGTTTATATGTGGCTTGTTTTATTTGTTAGACCTTTCGGAGAGACCCGGGAATTTTACCAACTGTTGCTCCTACTCCTCTTGTTACCAAGGCAAGTGGCACACTTGCATACTTTCGTCCTATTATTTTGATATATGCATTGTTGTAGCTTTTACTTAGAAAATTTGCATGATAGGTTATTAGTATTGCTATGCTAAAACTGTTAAGTGTAGTTTACTCCCTTTTACTAGATGGTCTAGATACACCTATGAGCACTTAGTAGATTTATGGAAATGCTATGCTAAATGTTGTTTTGTGAAAAGTAAAACTTCTACTAAGTTAAAGAAACTCCTGGGTGGATTTTGGCATTGCTTGGTGGTTTATTGTTGAGTGGCTACTCGGGGCCATGTCTATGGTGTTTTTCACCCGAGATTGGCTCACTTGCGGACGGCCACCCAGGGACAAAGAGATCGATGTTACTCCGAGTTTAGTTGGCTTACCGTGCAGCCATAAGTCATATGGGCTCTGGCTTGACTAAGTATGTAGTATGGAACCGGCCCGGCCTGACAGGTGGTGGTAGAGGTATGTAGGTGGAGCGCGTCAGGACGGCAGTGGTCGGGAAAATACTTCGGAAAAGTCTCGTCTTCATCTCCTCCTTTCCTTTTCACTTCAAGAAGGGTCAAGGTCCGAATGGGTTGATGAAGTCTTATGGTGAAAGTGCACAACCTCTGCAGAGTGTCAAACTAAGTACTTAGCCGTGTCCCCGGTTACGGACAATTCTGAGCAAGCTGGACAAGGACGTCAACGGAGGATCTCATCATTCTAATTTCTCTAGTTAAAATTTTGAGGGGTGAACCAGGGTAGTTGAGACAATGGTTGTCATACTTGTCTCGTTTAGATGAAAAAGTGTTTTGAAAAGAGATAGGAAAAATTGGCTTTATGCAAATCAGCCTTCAAACTCCACAAGCCAAATATGCATATAGGTTACTAGAGTTGTTCCAATATGAGTCCACAAAGTGTCACTTGCCAGTTCCATTTTATATGGTTCTGACCCACCCTATTGTTATCTTTTATCAGGCTGTTCTGACGAAGAGTGAGGTTCGTTAAGGGTTTCGAGTCTTCAACCAACATGCTCGCCTGTGGCTGCATGAAGATGATGGAGACTCCATGAAGAATAATGTTTTCCGCTGCTTTACTCTTTCCAGCTAGCTTCGTGCTATGCAAAGTTGTAATCGAATATTTTCCTAAGTCTGGATTCGCTTGTAATAATTGATACATTGTTGTGATATTTCATCGTAAACTGTGTGTGCAAATGAATCGATCCAGGGGTTTGCACTATACACAGGGATCTTGCCAAATTTTAAGTGCAGGTCCGCTACATAAATCTTAGAAGGATCACGTCCCCGGAGTCTCTAGTGATAAAGCCCAAGCCATCTATCTCTGGCACCTTTGCGTGGAAAACCGGGTATGTTGGATTTTCCTCTTTGAGAAGCCTGTCCTCATGATAAAGAACACCCTCATGGAGGCTCCTCATGTCCCCGGTGAGGAGATTTACCAACCTCGATGGCATCATTGCTTTACCCATATGATGGACCGAATGCCAGTCGACGATGGGTAACCTGTCCATTACCCGGTGCGGCGGCTTCGACTTAGTACCCGGCACCAGCTAGCTGTTGGAGTCAACAGTGGTAGGTTTACTCTTATATCTTTTTCGTCCCGTCTTCTTAGGCTCCTTCGGCGCCATCGCATCTTTGATGGCCTCCTGGACTGTGTCCTGGCTCAAACCAACTTGCTCGGGGGTAGCTTCTGGCGTATCTTGAGAACAGAAGAGACGCTTCGTGCACTGATATTTATCTGGGAGATCAGCCTTTTGCTCCCCAAGATCATGGTCAACTGGACCCTCGCCAGCATATCTGTCATCGTGAGCTCCGTCATAGTAAGGATCATCAGCGAGGAAGTCATTGGGGTCATCATCGCCATCATTGGCTTCCTCTTCATCATGTGTTTGCTGCACTGGCGGGGTGGTGACAGAAGGGTCCATACGAATCAGTGCTTTTTGCCATATCAAGGGCCAAACCGTGCATTGTTCGAGGTTTAACTCGCTATCGGCTTCGTCCGGTTGGAAAGGAGGATATAAACCAGCGCAACCCGGTAAAGGCCGGATCAATTCAACCCTGAACACGTCATCGGCCATAGGCCTGCCGTGGAAAATGCGGTTGAGAGGTGTCACGATCTTACCCTTTGCCACGTCCTTCAGCTCACCATTCACATCAAGGAGCAATGTGCATCTCGTCTTGTCGGCCTGCGAAAACACGTGTAAGGCATTAGAGAGGGCGCCAAAGAATGAAGTAATATGTATCTTGTCGAGGGTTTTACGATGCTTAATTACCGTGATGGCGTTGAGCTTGGCTAATGGCGACAGACCGCGGGTCGTCGGCGGGGTAATAAAGACGGGAGGGCTTGATCTTTGAGGTGCGGTGACGGCCGGAGATTCCTCCCTACCATCTGCGTTGTTGCCGGCCGGGCTCTGCACAACAGGCGCCACACCGCTCGAGTTGCTGGAGCCTGCTAAGCTGATCACGGGGGGAGGCCCTTGTTTTCCCCCCTCAAACCAAGCCCCGATGGACATGCAGAGGTTGGGCAGGAGGGCGTTGAGCCTTTTTTCCACCGCTGCATCGATGGACGCATCTATTTTCGATTGTTCGGCCATCTTCGCTCCTTTCGCTTCTCCTTGGAGTCGGGGAAGTAATAGGAATGTTTATGACCCATTCCGGCGCCGACCACACGGCCACGATGCGACACTTTATCTGACGACACATTTTTTGTCTCGTTTAGAGCCCTAAGGAAAGGTGTCTGATATGGGGCCTTCGGGTCCGAGGAGTCTTCGGATTGATCCTGTTCATCCTTTTCTTGTTCATTGAGAATTTTGTTCTCAAGTTCCTTCACCTTGGCGTTCAAGACTAGCTCCCCGGGCGATTTGGGATTATCCCTGAATTGGGCCCTAACAAATTTCCGGGCGAGCGGGTCTTTGATCTTGTCGTAGGGGTTCGGCCCTTCCCTTCATGCGTCCTCCTTTTGCCAAATTGGCTCCTTTCCGGCGTAACCCCGGCTTCCGAGATTGTGGGGAGTAACGTTCTTCTTCTGCATGTCTTTCCGCCACTGCCTCAGCTTCTGCTTTGCAGCAGTGGCTTCTATGGCCAAGAATTCTTTAAAATCCTCTTCGGAAATGCTGGGCCACATTTTGTGGATCTCGTCAAAACCGGCACCTTCTTCCTCAATCATCTTCCTAACATCTGATCTCCAAGTTGAAAGGGCTTTGCCCAACTTGCCGAGGGCTTGTGTGTTAACAATATTTGTTTTGATATCCTTGTTATTGTAGGGTGCCGAGAACTTGTATCGTGTGTGCACCTTATCAATGAGGTAGGCGGCCAAACCTTCGTTGTCCTTCGCCTTTAGGTTGTCGTTGTTGATTCTCCCCCATTCACGAGCGATGCATCCAAGCTGGATGCTGTACCCTTTGATATATTTTCCCGGCTTCGTAGGAAGACCGCTTTTAGGGTCCACCTCTGTGAATGCATGTTGGGTGGTGCCGAGCTTGTTTGGTTCCCTCTTCTTGCGTTTACGGTCTTTTCTGGCTTCGCTGCCAGAAGGGCCGCCCTCCTCGGCGCCACTAGTAGTGGTCCCAGCATCACCACGCTCGGCTTCGCTAGCGGATGGGGCCTTCATCTCATCATCGGCCGCATGCTCGATCTCATCGTCGTCGGCATGCTTGTACTGTGCAAGCATCGACAAGTATGCGTTGTCGCCTCCTATCCAAGAACCCCCGGCCTGGTCGTTGTTAGCCATCGATCTTCGCACTGTCGAGGAAATTATTAAGTCAAAGTTAGTACAAAAAATATAAGAAAAAACCACTTAACTAAATACTAAGGTACCCCATGAGTCCAAATTTGCCAGAATGTCGATTAACTTCCGTATCGGCAAATTCGGGTAAATGTCCTATTGTATAGCAAAAGTCATGCCAAAATTCACGGAAAATTTCGGCATGACCTTTGCTAAAAATAGGGCATATGGAGTACCCGAATTTGCCGGAACGGAAGTTAATCAACATTCCGGCAATCTCAAGGGCATCATCGGGTACCTGCAAACATTTCACAAAGGCCTCTAGGGCACACATTCAATACATCCACCACCACCATCACATATGCATTAACACAAAAATCCACCATTCACCAACACATCCACCACCACCATCACACATTCACCACCACCACACATCCAGCATCACCACCATCACACATTCACCACCACCACACATCCAGCACCACCACCATCACACACATATCCACCATCTCACCTGAAAACAGAACAACAGCTGCGTCGAGGTCCTTCTCGATCACCACCACACAACAGCGTCGAGGTCCTTCTAAACTTCCTGCATATGGCAAACAATATAATTAATATGCATCCATCATTTTTTTGACATTATCTCACCAATGCATTGCATAAAACTAACTAACCTAATTTGCTAACTAAGTAACCTAATCAATATTTTCTAAAACCTAAACATAATAGAACTTTTCTAAAACCTAAACCTAAACTAAAATAAACCTAAACCTAAACCTAATTTTTTCATCTCCAATTTTTTTCCTAAATTCCTAAATTAGATTCAACTAACATCTCCTAATTAACCTAGCAGCAACTAACATCTCCTAATTTTTAACCTAGCAGCAAACAAAATTTCCTAATTTTCTACTAGGCATTTAGACAAACACCTTGTGTGCAAGGGAGGGAGGGAGGGGAGAGGTGCAGCACCTCGGGGAGGGGAGGGAGGGGAGGGAGGGGGAGAGGTGTAGCACTTCGGCGGCGGCAGCTCAGGCAGCGTGGAGCTCATGGAGGTCGGCGACGGCTCGGCCAAGAGAGGGCTCAGGGGACGGCGGCGTGGAGCTCGTGGAGGACGGACGGTCGGGGCGCGGCTCGGCCGGGGCGGAGGAGGCAAAGGAGGGAGGGGGGGAGGTGCAGCACGAGGGCGTGGAGCCGGGACGACGGCGTGGGCGACGGCTGCATGGGGAACGACGGCGCGAGCGACGGAGGCGCGGGGGATGGCGGCGCAGGCGAGAGCAGGGTCGAGAGCGCGCGCGATCAGTGGGGATTTAAGTTTGAGAAACTGCTAAGTGTTTATTTCTCTATAGAGGGTGATGCCTTAGCGCTGGCGAACATGGTATGCGGTTCGCCAGCGGTAAGCCTTACCGCTGGCGAACAGATAATCCTATTCGCCAGTGGTAGAAGCTCACCGCTGGCGAACAAGGTTCTGTGTTCGCCAGCGGCAAGTGATTAATTTTTTTAGTATTATAATTTTCCATTCTGTTTATTATTTTGGTTTCCAAATTAATTTTCCCTTTATTGATTTTCATGTTTTCTTGTTTTCTTATCTATTTCTTGTTTTGTTTTCCAAGTCATGATTTTAAAATTGGTAAAAATAGTGACTTAATAAAATTGGTAAGTTTTTTTTATTATTTAGCTTTCCCATTTATTTTCTTTGTTCCCTCTAATTTTTTCTGTTTTCTTGTTTTGTTTTCCATTTCATGATTTTGAAAAAGAGTGACTTAATGAATAAAAATAATTAAGTTTCAAGGATATAAACATAATTAAGTTACGCATATATTTAATTAGTGCAAAATATCACATCCGTAGATCATCGATACAAGTCCGATACAAAAGAGAGATACACATCGCGCGTCTTTCTTAGCGTTTGGTATTCTTATTGCCTTTTTTGGTCACTGTTGCATAATTTAGCCCCACATCGTGACTTCTTCTTTTGAATGGAAGACCTTGTTTAGGTAGCGTGGTTCTGCTTCTTCTTGTGGTGTATGTTGCCTTATCATCATGATCTTGATCATCGTCGATATTTGGGTCGCCGAACATGTCGAACTCGTCCTCGTTGGCGACACCGTCCATTCCGATGATGTTTCTTTTGCCTCTCCTAACGACGACACGGCTAGGCCGTGACGGATCGGTTATGAAGAAGCATTGGGAGACGTGCTTAGACAGTACCCATGGCTCATTTTGCGCCGTGACATTCACGCTTGATGAATTGCCGGCTTCGGGTATAACCATGGTGGTGAAGTATTTGGCTTCTTTTTGGACGGTCGACATCCTAGCCCATATGACGCGGAACATCGGCACCTTCTCTCCAGAGTAGTTAAGCTCCGAGATCTCCTAGATCCTTCCGTAGTATCTTAACTTTTTGTCACCGGTGTAGGATTCCATCGTTACCCCTGAGTTTTGATAATCCGATGTTTTGTCCTTTTGCTCTGTGTAGAAAGTGAACCCGTTGATATCATATGCTTGAAACGTCGCGAGGTTGGGGGCGGGGCCACGTGACAAGGCGTATAAGAGTTTAGCTTCCGCACTAGCTGTTGGGGGCGGAGCGTCAAGCTCATCTTTGAACCAACGCAAGAAAGAGGAGTTGTGCTCTCTAATTATTTCTCATTCTGTCCTCCACTTGCCCTGGTCAGTGTACTTCTTCTCAATCAGGCTCTTGTGATTTTCCACCCAAATATCGACAATTTGAATGTGTTGGAGAGCCACTAAGTTTGCCCTGTTAAAATCGGTGCGTCGAGAAGCGTGGTACACATGCAACTCCCTTCGGCCATTTTTCTGACCTGCTCCATCGAGCTTGCTAATGTGCTTGTTTCCGGGCAAACCAACAGGGTCCTCCCCGTCTAGAAAATTCGTGCAGAAAGAGGTGCACTCTTCGGTAAGAAAGCCCTGAACGATGCTTCCATCCGGGTGGGCCCTGTTATGAACGAATCCTTTGATGACCCCGTTCATCCTTTCGAACGGCGTCATGTTGTGCTGGAACAACGGCCCGAGATGGATGATATCATCCACGATATGGACCAACAGATGCACACATATGTCAAAGAATGCGGGTGGGAAGTACATCTCAAGCTCGCATAGTATCACGACGATCTCTTCCTGCAGCCTTGAGAGTTGCTTCCCGGTGATTGACTTTCGGGAGATCACGTCGAAGAAGTTACAGAGGCCAAAAAGGGTTTCACAGACGTGCTTGTCCATTATCCCTCGGATCGCAACCGGAAGTATCTGCGTCATCATCACGTGACAGTCATGAGACTTCATCCCACTGAACTTTTGTTTCTGCGGGTCTAAAAATCTGCTTATTAGCCCCGAGTAACCCAAAGGCACTTTGACTCCTAGAAGGCACTTGATCAATTGTTCGATCTCGTTCGGACTTAGAGTGAAGCAGGAGGGGGGCAGTAATAGTCGTTCCTCTTAACCCTCTTGGGGCCGTTCGTCTCCTCTTCCGATTGGTCATGATCAATAGCCGGGCGTCCTCCGTGAAGCTCTTCCCGGATACCCATATGTATCAGGTTGCTTCTTGCTTTCGGCCCATCTTTCGTCCTCTCCAGCATGTTGAGCAGAGTGCCAAACAGACTCTCGAACACATTGTTCGTGATATGCATTAGATCTAGGCAATGAGGCGTACCGAGGATGGGCCAATACGGCAAGTCCCAAAACACGGACCTCGTCTTCCATACATCTAGGAGTGGTTTTGGCGCCTTTTGCTTCTTTCCCGGCCGAGGGCACTCTTCCCATTCATTCAGCAAATCATATATTTCTTCGCCGCACCTCTTACGTGGAGGTCCCCGGAGCTCTTCTTCGCCTTTGAAGAGGTCTCCACGCCTTCTCCACGAGTCTTTAATGTGTAGCCACCTTCGATGGCCGATGTAGACGGTTTTTGAAGACCCGGGATATTTTTGGATCTGGTGAAACGTCGGGTCATCCATGCACCTCACACATCCGTTATGTCCGTGGCACACCTGGCTTGAGACGTATCCGTAGCCGGGATAGTCGTGCACCGTACAGAGCAAGGCGGCTCTCATAGGAAAATATTCTTCTGCGAGGGCGTCCCATGTGTTGACCCCGCCTTCCTCCCATAACGTGTGTAGCTCATCTTTCAGTAGCTTCAGATACAGATTGATGTCGGTGCCCGGTTGTTTCGGCCCTTGAATGAGCATTCTCATGTGTATGTACTTCCTCTTCATGCACAAACAGGGCGGGAGGTTGTATATCCATACGAACACGGGCCAGGTGCTATGTGTGCTGCTATGGTTTCCAAACGGATTGAGCCCATCGGTGCTCGCACCCAACCTAATGTTCCGTGGCTCTGCCCCGAAAGTTGGATATTCATCGTCCAATGCTTTCCACTGGCATGCATCGGAAGGGTGTGTCAGATTTACCTTTTCATTCCGCTCTGGATCTCTCAGAACTTTCTCCCTTCTCTCCGCGTGCCAACGCATGAGCTTTGCTTCCTTGCGGTCCACAAAATAGCGCCGTAGACGGGGGATGAGCGAAAAGTACCACACAACTTTTTGAGGAGCTTTATTCCTCCCTTTCTTGTATCGAGCAGCCTTGCACACCAGACATGTGGTCTTGTCCGCGTCCCCTTCCCGAAAGATGTAGCAGTCGTTGATGCACACGTGGTATTTTTCGTGCGGTAGATCAAAGGGGCACACGATTTTCTTGGCCTCATCACAACTTTTAGGACACGTGTTCTCCTTCGGAAGCTTTCTCTGCCAGTATTGCAGACTTGCGTCGAGGCTTACGTCGCTCTATTTGTATATTTCCTTCATCTGCAGAACATCGAGCGCTACTTTCAAGCGGGAGTCATCCGGTTCGCAATCTGGATTCAACGGAGTATTCGAGTCTATCTCTAGTTGCGCCAGTTTAGATTGCTCTCTTGCTGCAGATCTGGGGTTAGTCGTCTTCTTGAGAAGCAGTTCTTTGAGATGAGGGTCCCGCACGACTGAAGTTAGCGGTGCCCGCGTGTCCTCGTCTTCCTCCGTTACGTGTTGCTCATCACTGTCTTCTCCAGCATATATATCATGGTGCGGATGAGCAGGCTCTTGATCATCTTCTTGCACCTCGTTGTCATCATTGACCTGCTGCCATTCCTGATCATTTCCTGCTGCCGCCTCATGGACTTCATCAGCACTTATCCACTGAGTGTGCCCCTCCATGAAACCACGCCTGAGCAGGTGCTCCAGCAACTGTCCGCTAAAGGGGTCGAGGGCGCCCTCTAGTCTGCATTTTCGACACGGACATTGTATCATTTTGCGATTATTTCGTAACATGTCTTCCGTCGCGTGCCTCAAGTATCTATTCACGACACGTTCGCTCAAAGTGACCATTGTCGCCTGCATGGTGTAGAACAAATAATACAATTATTAGAACCATATATATATTTTTTTTCACGAAAAAATTCGGCATGACCTTCCTAGAAATAGGACCTAAGAGGGAGTGCCAAAATTTGCCGAGACGGAAATTAATCAACATCCCGGCAAAATATTGGCAACTCATTTCAATTTCACAAAAAATCATTAATTTTGGTCCATTCCGACAAATTTTGGTCAAATTTCACAAAAAAAACATTAATTTCGGTCCATTCCGGCAAATTTCGGTCAAATTTCACATAAAATCATTAATTTAATTTATTATATAAAAATCAATAAACCGTAATTAGATGACCACACGTACGAGATCGAGTCAAGTTCACCGAGAAATTGATGTGTAATGCTTAAGCTAGAACGATGTGTTGGAGAGAGAGAGAGAGCGAGATAGGACTAGATCTAGAGTTGTGGAGGGAAATCCTTTGCTGGATCGGTTAGAGAGAGGGAGGTGCGGCTAGATCTATCAACTAAATTAGTTTTTATTGGTTGAAACTAGAGAAAATGATGGCGGGTGGCATTTAATGGAGTAGCAACAATGGGGAGTGAAGAGGAGAGGAAAGTGCAATAATCGAGAGGACAAAGGGGGCTGGTCGGGTTGGTGAAAATGCCAGGAAATCACTGGCGAACAAGCGGAAGGTTCGCCAGTGGTACGTGCCTTACCACTGGCGAACTATAAAACTGATTCGCCAGTGATAAACGGGCGTACTGAGCGGGGCCATCTACCACTGGCGAACCATGTTTGCTGTTCGCCAGTGGTACCTAACTTACCACTGGCGAACAGGAACGAGCGTTCGCCAGCGGTAGATGGCCCCGCTCAGTACGCCCGGGTCCGCGTTACCACTGGCGAATCATTTTTACAGTTCGCCAGTGGTAAGGCACGTACCACTGTCGAATCAGTTTTATAGTTCGCCAGCGGTACTTACCACTGGCGAACATGTTTTATTCGTTCGCCAGTGAGTGGCTGGCGGCTATATACCTTTTCCTACTAGTGGATAGATACTTGTTACCGAGATGCATTGACGATGAAGATGATGAGAGTTGGTTTGTCATCAAAGCTTGACTCCGACAATCACACGGTGAGAATACCTTCCTTATGAATGAGGCAAGCATCCAATGCATATCCATTGTACCTAAAACAAAATTAGAGTAAAAATGGTTCCCAAACTCATTGGGTTCCATAGTAGTTAGATGAACTATAATATATAGGACATACTCCACATAAATATGTGCATATGGATATGAAATTGAATTTCATGCACATCTTAGCCGATTTAGGATTTGGTGGAGTATCCCCTATATATTGGAACTAGAAAGACAAACATGCCCGGAAATTCACTTGTGCACCCGAGCTCACATGCACCTGTTATTTTCGAGCATTTTTTAAAAATAGTAAAACATTACGAAAAAATCTGAAAAAATTGGTGACACGCACATATGAGTTTTTCACAATCGTGCAAAATTTCGGAATGAAAAGACAAATTCTGTGCTCTGTGCAAAAAAGACAAAATATGTGTTTTCAAATTTGTGTTTTTAGATCTAATTCTGACAACTGTATTTGTCTTTTTTATACAGAGCACGTAATTTGTCATTTCATTCCGAAATTTTGCACGAGTATGGTAAACTCATATATGTATGTCACCAATTTTTTTCAGATTTTTTCGTAATGTTATACTATTTTTAAAAAATGCTCGAAAATACCAGGTGCATGTGCACCCGGGTGCAGAAACACCCCTCCCAAACATGCCATATAATATATATTAGAGAATATACATGTAAAGTCTTTCAAGAACCGAAAGAGATACAATTTGGACAAAACACCAAGTAAACCAAGAAGAGAGCACACCAAGGTGTGACACAAAAAGGTTTGTCCAAATTATATCAAAATCCAAATCAACACATGATTGAGGAAAAATCAAATCAACAAATGAGTTATCCGAAAACACATCAACACATGAAGTGTGATATCAATAGGAATCGAATTAAAACAACAAATGATCGATAAGACACCAACTGAAACTAAGATACCACTAGGAGAAAAGATACCAAGAAAAGGATAATACTTGACCGGAATCAAATAAAGTAAGATAAAGAAATAAGGTATCAAAACTCCCACAATAAATATCAATTGAAACAAATATCTATGAAGGAAATATTAGGTTCCAATTAATACCAATTGAAGGTACCAAAAAATAAGATAAAGAAACAAATGCCAATTGAAAGGATCAAATATTGATAGATAGGATAGTGTTCTAAATAAAAAGGAATGCTCCCCCAAGATTAATGCATTATCTTAGATATTTGCATTTGAATACAAAATGCACACACAAGGGATCATTACTCTCCATATTTTATTTACAACACTAAACACTACCAATTGAAAATTAGGATCCATGCAAGAGGCAAAGAAGGCAATAAATAAGGCAATTTAACGCAAGAGCCAAAGTGAAGATGATCTACAAAATCCATCACAATTACTAGTATCACTTGTCATGGACAAGGAGTATATAGAGATATTTCTCGGTGGTATATAGGAATGATGTTCAAGACCAACTTCAGAACAAACAAATATATGGCAAGAGATAAGAAATAAAACATAAGAAATGAGAAATATGGTATTTTATTTCGAAAAAGGTTTGTTGGTAGTTTCAACTATTCGAATCAACCGGCAAAGCCATGGTTAGAATAATATGAAACAAATGGTTTCTCAAATGATGTATGGAAATGCATATTAGAGAAAAACCACACCAAGAAAACTCACACAAACAAGAGCCAAAGGACAACCACAAAGAAAATTGGAACTTGTTCGAGCAAACATGCCACATAGGAATAAGATAATTTGCAATATCAACTCTAAGTGGCAAACCTCAAATGTTCACATTTTGTGGGATTGTATTATGCACATAGCTTATTACTCCCCCATAATGTGATAAGTCATTTATTTTTAAACAAGAGGCAAATAAAACCAACTAGAGAAATTAATGGACATTGTAGAATTTGAATTTCTCATGAATATGACATACCACATAGTAGCTAGATAATATTGAAATATCAATACTAGGTGGTGTGCCTCATGTACACACATTTTTAGGTTTCTGAAGTGCACAAAGCACATCACTTCCCCAAAATGGGATAGTCCATTCATATCTCAAAAGAGCCAAATGAAATCCACATAAGATTCAATAAAGCTCAACACACAAGTTACACATACATGATACACAACTGACATACACAACCTTGAATAACAAGATAAGTAAGAAAGAAGCATATCATATACAAGCATATGCTAGGAACAAAACTAACACATGCAAGGGAGCAAGCAACTTTCAATTATATATGAATTAAATACAAGTTACCGCAAGGAGGAAGCATTGGATATGAGATAGAGCAATATATTCCAATTGACTTGGCTTGATGAAATAAAACCATGAAGATCCCTTAATTCTTCAAAAGTAGCCAAGCCTCCAATGTCCTCCATCACAACCTATTGATCAAGTTTGAGCTTGTTGGTCCCCAACCAAGTTGGGTCCTAAGAGGTTAGTCACAATAGGCTTGGGAACCCAAATGGAGCTTTTCTTGACACCACTTTGAGCTCCCAAATATTTGGCAAACACATTGCCAATTATATCCTTACCAAGAGAATAAACATCATCAATTATGATAGGTTTGGATGAGGTACCGTTAGTGCATGAAGAAGCAAGATGACCCTTGCCACGGCAAAGGTAGCAACATCGATTCTTCTCTTTCTACTTAATAGGCTCCTCAACTAGAGGAGCGTTGACTTGAGTCTTCTTAGGAGGTGGCCTTTGTTCAACTCGTGGTTGAGCACGAGATTGAACAAGAGGCCGCTTCCCTAGTTGCTTCTCACTAAGAGCCTTCTTCTTCATTGGGCAATCCCGACTATGGTGCCCTTCTAGCTTGCACTTGAAGCAGATGATCTTGGCCGGATTCTTGACTTGAACTTGGCCCTTCTTCTTCTCAAACTTGGAATTGATCTTGTTGTTGGAGTTGAATCCAAGTCCACTCTTGTCATTTGGGGATTGTTGCACACTCAACATGTTGTTAAGTGCACTCTTCCCTTCATGACGCTTTTCCAAGCCTTTCTTCAAGGAAGCGACTTGGGTCTTGAGGTCTTTTATTTCCTTTACATGGTTAGTGGCAACAAAAACACTAGAGGAAGTAGAAGCTTCATTGTTAGAGCAACAAGGCAAGGAAATTAATTCATCACATGATGTAGCAACATTTTTAGTGGATGAATTACTAGGACTAGCACATGGCAATATAGCATTTTTAGTTACGGTTGTGCTATTATCCACATGAGGCACACTAGATGTTACCTTTGTAGTGATGGCCTCATGAGGTAACTTTAGACAAGCATAGGATGCTAGAAGATCATCATTAGAGCTAGAAAGTTTTTCATGACTTTCTTCCAACTTCCCATACTTGCTAGTTAGCAACTGAAGTTGAGCCCTTAGCTCAACATTCTCCTTCAAAATAGATGCTTCACAAGAAATGGAGTTAGTAACACAAGCATCATTAACATTAGGAATAGAAGAAGAAAGCTTAGCAAGCTCTTCATTTAATATAGCATTTTCCTTTTTCGTGACTTTATATTTAGCATGAGCATGGTCACGTTCTTTAATAATTTTAGCAATAATTTCATTATGAGACTCCTCAATATTTTCTAGTTTCTCCTCAAGATAAGCCCGAGTCTCTTGCTCTTCCTCAAGAGCATCTTCTAACGATGCCTTCTCCATAGCATCATCTCTTTCAATCTTACCCTTTTCTTCAAGGCTTGCTTCCAAAGCCTTAATAGTTTCCCCGCGCTCAACAAGGGCGCTCATGATTTCATAGAGGTTATCACAAGCATTTTTATTTTTTGAAAGAGCCTTAAGAATCATTACACCTTTATCATGAAGGAGAGCATCATTATTTTCCTCATCATCTTTTTCATCATTATTATCATTATAATTACCATTGCTAGAAGAAGATTTAGCCATAAGGCAATGAGAGGTGGATGAAAAGGAACAATTAATTTTTGAACTACTCAAGTTCACATCTTGTTGAATAGCAAATTGGGTTTCCTCTACATTATTATTCATGCAAGAGTTAGAGGGAACACAATCATTTTTATCATGGCAACAAGATAAAGCAAGCATATCATAAAGAGATTTATCCAAGCATTTTTTTGATGATATGCAAGGACTATCAACACTAGCATGTAAATCATTTATAGTGCTATGTGTGTTTAGGTCCAAAGATGAAGCATTGCAACAAGATAGAGATAAATGATCATCAATAATGAGCTCATTATCAATGTTGCAAAACCTATCACTACTCACCATCACATTGGTTTGTGGCTTACCACATTTTGGTGAAGTAGCCAAAGACGAGAGCTCGTCACGGCCGGAGGTGGAGGGAGAGCAATCCTCCTCAATAGCGTTGGACACTCCATATTTATCTTGAAGTTTCGTCCAAAGCTCATGAGCGTTTCGTAGAGTCAAGATTGACTCAAAAACTACAACACTCACAAATTTCCAAAACTCATTAGAAGCTAGAGCATCTAGATATAAGTTTTTCTCATCCTCTAAAGTCGTACTTTCGTAATCCTTAGGAGGAGAAAAAACTATATCTAAGATACGCTCAATATTGGGGTCCAAGACCCGTAAATGACTAAGCATATGAGTTTTCCAAACATTATAATTTGTGCCATTGAATATAAATATGGAATCGTGCACTAATCCTCTAAACGACATATGTACTCTCTAGGCGGTAAAGCCAAACAAGAGAGACGAGGCTCTGATACCAATTGAAAGAACAAACTATGCCTAGATGTCGCCTAGAGGGGGGGTGAATAGGCGATTAACACTTTTTCTATTTAGGGGCTTGATAATTGCAGAATAAAACTATGTGTTTAAATTAACATGCCAACAACCTAATTACTAGGCTCACCTATGTGCACCAACAACTTATGCTAAGCAAGGCAAGCAACAAGGTGATAGCTAGATATAGAACTTCAAGCACGATGGCTATCACAATGTAAATTGCATAAGTAAAAGCTCGGGTATAGAAATAACCGAGGCACGCGGAGACGAGGATGTATTCCCGAGTTCCTCCTTGTTAACGGAGTACGTCTCGTTGGAGGGGTGTGAGCTCGCCACAAGAGGCCTACTCAAGATGCCACAAAGGCCTCACCCTATTCTCCGATAAACCGCACTCAAGGGTTTGGTTCACCTTCCACTATCGGAATCCTTCGAGGCGGAATCCGGCGCCTTTACAACTTTTGGGGCACATACCCACAACTCAATTGGGGGCTCCCAAAACGTGCCGAAGCTTCACAACTCGAATTCTTCGCGGCACCTCCAACCGTCTAGGGTACACAATGCACCCAAGAGGCACAAAGCTCTTGGGAACAGAATGAACCCAGAGTAACAAGCTTCTCAACCTTCAAATTCACGTATCACCATGGAGAGAGCAACCCGATGCAACAAATGCAAGAGGCAAGAACACACAAAGTGGTCAAGTCCTTCACTCTCAAATTCCAACCAAGCAACAAATGCTTTGGGGGGAATAAGAGAGGAAGAACAAAGGGGATGAATACAAAGCAACCCCAAAATCTAGATCCACTAGTTCCCCTCACTTAGAGGAGATTTTGATTGGTGGAATGGTAGATCTAGATCACCTCTCTTGAATCCCTAAGTTTGGGCAAGAATCATTGGAGGAATTGAGAGGAATCAAGCTCACAAGGTTAGCAACAATGGAGGAGAGAGGAAAACAAGTGAGCAAAGTGAGCAGCCCCCCCTTGGGGAAGAAGGGGGCTATTTATAGCCTCCCACAAAAATATAGCCGTTGGAGCAGCGAGGGGCCGGAAATTCCGGGGTTATGTACCGGAACTTCCGGCCATGGGCCGGAACTTCCGCTTCGTAAGCCCGAATATCCGGTGGTCCGGAAATTTCTGGAGCAAAACCTCCGGTGCAAAAATCCGGACTCCCTCCAGAGAGAAAACGCGAAAACGACTTTGCCAAATATTTCCTGGGCCGGAACTTCCGGACCGAGGACCGGAATTTCTGAGACCCCGGAAATTTCCGGGACCAACTTCCGGGGCAAAATTCCGGACCCCCTCCAGAGAGAAACGTCAAAACGACTTATAAAAAAACCTCGGATGAAAATATGGGCCGGAACTTCCGGTGCGTGGGCCGGAACTTCCGGGGTCCGGAATTTCCGGCCTCAGGGCCGGAATTTCCTCCCCACTGAAAAACAACAGAAAGAGCAAAACGAAAATGGGCATATCTTTTGCATCCAGACTCCGTTTTCGATGATCTTGGGCTCGTTGGAATCGTCACAACGAGCACAACAAGATTATGCAGAGAAACATCATAGTCCATAAAGATGTTGTAAACACCAAAGGGAGAGGATCAACCTCTATTTCGCAAACCGGAAATGAAATATCTTTTGCAAATGAAGTCCAAATGACGTGAAACCAATTTTGTTGGAAAGAGGACGACAAAATCAACCTTTGGAAATGACAAACAAGTAATGGAGATTTTGCAAGAAATGTAAGAGATAAATCTTCCGCACGGATGAACCGGCAAAATCTCCAATACCGAAGCCGCAAAAGAAGACGCATATGAAAACCGTTTTCGGTGAACTTAGACTTGTCATGACGAGCACGACAAGCACCAAGACCACACCACGAAACGAGACAAATAAGAACCAATAAAGATAATTGCAAGGATGCAAAGGATTATGCTCTCTACAACGATACAATCACGATATTCAGTCGAGAGCCCCTCTTGATAGTACGGCTATCTATCCTATAACCCGGTCTCTCACTGAACATCATGAGATCGGTAAAATAAAAACCCTATCAAGATCATACCTTTGCCTTGCGCATTAATCCACTTGAGGTCGATGAAGACGAACTTCATCTCCTCAAGACGCACCACCTTTCTTGATTGCGCTTCGCTTGGTGAAAAAACACATGACGCTCCCCCATACACCAAGATGGAGAAAGCACTCTTCGGCACATCTTCACTTGGACTTGAGTGTTGATCAACACATACTTTTCTTCCCTTAGCCTTGACTCCAACAAATGGAGATCAAGCAACTCAATGGACACACCTACAAAATATAGCTTAATACAAACATTAGTCCATAAAAATTATCATTAATTACCAAACCACATATGGGGGCAACCATGCACTTTCAGAATCGGCGGAACCGGGTTGGATGATTGAAACCTTGGTGCGTTGGAATGTCGGTTGAGGTGCCCTATAACACACCACTCTGTGTATCCAACAATTCTATTCAATATCACACAAAGTATGACATCTATTTTATGATCTCTCACGTTTGTGCAAGGTTGCATGTGAAGCTCCGACCTAGGCCCTCTTAATATTTTGCTAATTAATTCTTGCACACACATTGTTTCTCATAAACGATTTTGGCACTTGTTGACGCATCCTGCTTCGAAAAGAATTCAAAGAGAGAACAGCGAGCATATAAATGGTGCTATTACCAGCCCAGCTAACCTGGGCCACCGGATATGGCTCCGGGAGTTAAAAAAAAAAAAGATTCCGCCATGTACGCTTTCTCCTACCGGAGTGACCACCAACTAAATAATTTTCCATGGTAGCTAAGCCTCGTGTGTTCTCTGACTAATCGAAAGGTACTTTGTAATGTGGGGTGATAGATACGACGATCACCGTCACGGTTGACCTATGTACCTTGATAACCCACCATGCATACACAAATAATTGTACTTTTAGTTTTATACTAGATCAAAAAGTTTAACTTTGATCAATTTTATACGAAAATAACTTTGTTCAATTTTATAGAACAACAGATTAATGCATGCCTTGAAAACGGTCGGATTAACTCAAAATCTGGATCGGCACGCCTTGAAAACGGTCGGATTGTAAGTTTCAAAAAAAAAAAAAAATTGCCTGTGGCTGCTGGAAACTCGTGCTGGGTGAACATGTGCAATTGCATTGCATCCCGACGAGCTGAGCTGGCCTGCCCGAAAGCCTAGCTGCAGAACAGTAACGTCCATTACTACCTTTGGTTAGGTGAAGTGTTTATGTGTTTCGCGTGAGCGCATTTGCTGATCCGCAGAGGGCAGACGGCAGACTGTACGTAGTAGCTGTACTGTGATTAATGTACCTGCACTGCACTGCGCATGGTGGTGCCATGCGCGGCGTGCATTGAAGAGCAGTCAGTGCACTGTTGTTGAGAATGTAGAGTTGCGGACGGACACGAGACCAGACCATCTTCAGCAGATCAAGTTGATCCCACATTATCTTGCTGAATTATTGACGAGATTACAAAGAAAACCGGGCATGCACAACCAACAACACTGGCTCGGTTTCAATGCGGTCACGCGCAGGGTGTGTGTGCAGTGCAGCCACAGCAGCGCAGGTTGGCCGCTAGCCTGCTTGTCTAGCTAGCGGCGCCAGTGGCCGCCGTGGGAACTGGAGCGAGCGGCGAGTCACCGGGGCGACGACGAATTTCCGGCGAGCCCCGAGGCGAGAAAAGGCGAGACGCTTTCCACCCCGGCCGGAGTGGAGTCAGACGACAGCGAGTGATGAGCGGCAGAAAGCCCGGGTTCGGGTCCAGTTCCCCACAAAGCTAGCCAGGCTATAACCTATTACCTACTACTCCCTCCGTTCTAAAATACTTATCTTCCATTTATCCAAATTCGGATGTACCTAGACATGTTTTTGTGTATAGGTACATCCAAATTTGGACAAATGAAAGACAAATATTTTAGAACGGAGGGAGTACTCTGCTGCTACCTTTCGCTAAATAATCCATCCGATGCACCGTCTCGTGCGTGGAGTACTCTAGTGCAGCTAGGAGGAGGAGTATCAAAAATTAGCAGCTGCTCCGGCCGCATCCCTACTCTCACTCTCGGAGTAGCTAGCTATCACATCTCCAAGAGTCAAAGCTACACAAGTCCACAGGGAAAGTAGGCTTCTTCGCCAGATTCAGAGCATACTTTTGAGTTTTCTTTGCCTTTTTGACCTTTTGAGCGAGATCGGATTCTTCAATTCTTCTTCTTGTGCCAATCGAGGGCGAAAAACAATTGCGCACGACCATCAATCATACTACTACTCCTCGTAGGCAACGGTCCAACGGGCTACATGCATGTTAAAAAAATTGTGGTTCCTAGATACTGATATCGATGTTCAAATACTCCAACGTGTGAATGAAGGCGTACGTGCGCAACAAACGCACATCGACAAGCATCCATGCATGCATATGTTGGCCTCCCCACCACCTCGTGCAACAATCTATACGGAGTATTTGGTTGTGTTTGAATTTAAAAAAAAATAGAATTGGCAGCCGAATTACATCGTATTAAACTACAACTAAAGATGCCTTCCATAATTTCCCTCATTCTCAAGTGGATGCCAACATTTAAAAGATATGCATCAGCAATTGACATCTCCCTTTTATTCAAACTACCAATATCATTAACTACGAAATAACCTGCTCTAACATCCTGACTTTTTTCAAATATATCGATGGTAGTTAAACTTGTTCATATGATAAGATAGGTGTTGGAGTTATGTCCTAGAGGCAATAATAATATATTATTACTTAACTCTAATTCATTATGAACGTTTATATCTTTATTATGCTATAACGGTTGTGCCACTTGAATATGAGATTCAAAGGAAAACTCACATGTACGCATAGAGAAATAAACAAATAAGTATTCCTAATCTACCCTTAAAGATTAGCTCACATGTTGTCTGATGGTCACGTTTTTTCTGAGCATGTACTATATTAAGTTAAACAACTGTGAGAGTATATTGTTGACAGAACAATGGTACTGAACCGACCCAATTGTATGATTTTGCTATGATATATTATCGTCAATGTTAATAGCAATATTATGGGGAGCCCGGTGGGTGCTCACGGCGGCGCCCGGTTTCGGGGCGGCGGCCCTGTCCTGCGGTGCCTCGGGCTATGGGGTGGCTCGAGGAGCTGGCGGCCTCGGCTGCCGGCAGTGTGGTGGTGGTGTGGTTTTGGCGTGGCCAGCCGGCCTCGGGGCTGGAACAGTGCAGCCACCGGCGAAAGCTTAGCCCGACCTTGGTCGGCCGGCGATGGCGATGCTCCCAGGCATCGTCACGTTCCTGAAGGCGTCGCCGTGGGTGGTCTGTGTTCCATCCCGATTGCTCCAGGGGAAACCCTTGACCCGGTTTTTCGGGTCTGACGATGGCGGCACACCGTGTCGTGCTCCCTCTTGAGGGCATCGCCACGGAGCAGGATTCGGCTGGGGGACCAGTGGTGTTGGCGGTGGTTTGTTCTCTCTGCTCGCTCTCCTCGTGGTGTGCTCTCCATGGACACGATGCTCGAACTCCTAAGGTGGGGCTGGAGTCTCTCCTCTGATGTCGATTAATGGCTCGGGCTAGCGTCGGTGAAGCTCTCCGGGTGTCATACTTGGCTGCGTGATGCCCTTCGATTCCGCAGGTGGCTGTTGTGTAAAGCCTCGGCGGCGCATGGCTCTTCGTCCGGGTGTGGACTCGGCGATGTGCCGCCCTTCGGATGCTCCAGCGTCACCTAGACTGATCTCGGCTGATTGGAGCTCTTCGTCTACAGCGGTGTTGCTTCCAGTGTGCTAGTGTCCAACGTTACTTCGATGACGATGAGAGCTGAAGCCCCCCCCCCCCCCCCACGGGATCTAGTGCGTTGTGTCATGTTCCTCTCCCACTCTCCTGTAGCTCTAGCTTTGCTAGTTTGTGTTTATCACCTCCCTATAATTTCGCCGGCATTTGTTCCGGTTCCCTCTTATTGAAATGGAAACATCTCTTGACGGTTTCCCGTCAAAAAAATAATAGCAATATTATTGTGATGTTACCATAAGCATAAATCTATAGTCCATGAGAATATCTAGTGACCACATATTTGATTGATATATTTTGATTGACATTTACTGTCATTCCATAACTGGTGATAATAATGGCGATTCTTGAGTACATCCTATTTAAAGTGTGCATGTAACTTGTATAGTTCGAGATTGGGATCTTGCACCTCGTGACGATGGAGATATACGCTCCGGGCCCTCTCAAGTATTACTATATCATCCAATCGTTTGGCCTGACACAATATGAAAATAGTCACAAAAGGATATCAAAATACGGGATGAGAAAAAAAGACTGATATCGGTACGAGGCTAATTGGTATAGTAATCAAAGAAGTTTAATTACACGGATACTGACATCTCACCTCGGATATCACTAGTATCGTGAAGCAAAGGGATTATTGATATGAGTAATAAGAGGATTGTTCAAACGTATTCGCGAATACATAGGAACCATCATGGACGTCCACGGCTCCGCAGTTGGTTATTGTACGGAAGGTGTTTCAGGCATGCCTGTGTATTACCGAATCTACCGGGTCACACACTTAAGGTACTTAAATCTATTAGTGGGAGATATATGTATGGTAGGTAGATATGAGAAACGCCAGAAACATCCCGGATGATTTTAGAGAACACATGTGATGTTGAAGAAATTATCCGAAGAGTTCCGAGAATTAATATTGCTGACATACGATGTCCCGATGTCACTAAAATAGGTTTTAAGGATTGTGGAATTGTTCTGGGGGTTTTAATAAGAGGACATATGACGTGGGAAGTTATTAGAGTAAATATAATTAATTTTGGAAATGTTCCGAGATTTTATATATGAGGTATATCAGGCTTGCTAGAATTCATCCATGCTTGTTTTGTGTCATTGCCACATGTTGTTACTATCATGTTATATCATTTTTAGGCATTTTATGTAACTAACCTATTGACAAGATGTCCAGTGCCAGTTTGAAAGGATCGTATGGGCACCTAGAGGGGGGGGGGGGGTGAATAGGTGATACACCAAATTTTAATCCTTTTTCAAATTAGGCTTGACACAAAAGGTAAATTCTCTAGATATGCAACTATGGTGAATTTACCTATATGACAAGCGAGCAACTAACACTAGGCAATTATCACGATACACGTAAAAGCTACGAAGGGATAGAGATAACCGAAAGTAGATACACGCGGAGGCAAGGATGTATTCCCGAGTTCCTCCTTGTTAAGGGAGTACGTCTCGTTGGAGGGGTGTGAGCTCGCCACAACAAGCCTACTCAACGCCACAAAGGCCTCACCCTATTCTCCGATGAAGCTCGCCACAAAGGCTCGGTTCACCTTCCACTATCGGAATCCTTCGAGGCGGAATCCGGAGCATTTACAATGTTCTTGGGGTACACACCCACAACTAAATCGGGGGCTCCCAAATCAACACAACAATTGAAACAATAACAATCGAAGTGGGTACAACAAAACACCTAGGTTTTCCCAATGGAAGCCCTAGGCATGAATCCCTCAAGTAAATGAGGGGGAAATGGAAAACCCTTTGGTGAGCTTGTAGATCGGGGCCTTCTCCTTCAATCCTCCAAGTTTGAGCAAGTTTGAGTGGAGGGATTAGGAGATCTCGCCGATTTGAGCTTTGGCTTTAATGGAGGAGAGAGAGTGTATTCAAAGCTAAGCTGCTCAAGGTAGGTGGAGGGGTATTTATAGCCCCTCCCCGAATCTAACCGTTGCCCGAATCTATCCAGTACTGAGTCCCGAAAATGACTTAGTTGTTTTCGCGGAGGCTTAGCTTCCAGGGCCGGATATTCCGGTACGCAGCACCGGAACTTCCGGACCCCGGATGTTTCCGGAGAAACCTCCGGGCAAACCTCCGGCTATATCTAGTACTAAAACTCACAAGGATTTAGCCGAAAAACCCAGGGCTGGAAGTTTCCGGCCCTCAGATTGGAACTTCCGGTGTTTGCACACCGGAACTTCCGGGCTCAGTCAGGGCAGAAGGACAACAAGATCGTCATCGTTACTCTCCTTTTCTTTAATTCGTCTTCAATCTTTTCACCTTTTTGGAGATACCTGGAACCTCTGCTTAGACATGAAGCAAACCATTATACATAAAGTGTGTTGTCATAAATCATCAAAACCATTAACTGAGAGAGATGCTCTTTCAATCTCCCCCTTTTTGGTGATTGATGACAACACACTTCGAGATCACAAATATAACAAAATAGCCGAGGCTCCCCCTATCTCATAGAAACTAAGCATATAACAACTAGATTGCATATAGAATTTAAGAGCAACATCCAAACACGAGATATATGTCCTACCGACACACAGAGTTCAACACAACAAGATACATATAGTACAAGCGAGGAAACACCAAATAAAGAACGAGCTTGTACCCAACCCATGCAAACCCCAACGGGAAACCTAATAGAGCTAATTCTCCCCCTTTGTCATCAAGACACCAAAAAGGGAAAAGAGCGATACTAGCGTCCCAATCACTCCACTTCCTCGTCCACATCCTCAGTTTCCTCCTCCTCAGACTCCAGCTCAGAATCATTGCGCACAATGTGATCCCAGTCAACATCCTTGGCATTCCAGTTCTTGTACTCCACGGGGTCCTTCATCTTGGGTTGGAGAGGCTTGAGCTTCATAGCACGCATGATGACTTCTTGATTGGCAAGGATACCGTGTCTTTCCCAGGAGGCCACATAGTTCTCTTTGTGGATGGCCACATTCATACAAAGTACCTTCTCAATAGCACGTCGCACCCAAGAGCGATTCTTGTTGCCATCCTTCACATTCTTCTTGAGAGAGGGATCTTGAGGTCCACGCGAGCCACTAGGCGCGCTTGCAGTAGAAGGACGAGAGAGGTGAGCATTCTTCTTATGCATCTTTACCCACTTGTGAGCCTCATAGTCCAAGGCCACGTCAACATCTAGCACATCATCATCATCAAAAGGGTACTTGGCCTTGATCAACTTCATAACATAGGAGGCATATGGAGGTACCTTCTTCCAAACCACAGCCTCATAGATCTCAAGGTAGATATAACCCATCACATCAAAGCGAAAAACTCCTGGGCACCTATTCAATTGAAAATATCATATGGGCACCTAGAAAGGGGGGGGGGGGCGAGAGGCCGCACGCTTGGTGCGGGAACGAGTACCATGGGAAGAACTACCACCTGCAAGGAAAGCACAGAATAGAAGGATAGCAGGGGATAAGTGCTCATGTCCATGGAAACAAAGTACTCAACGAAGCGAAAAATGTTGAGAAAAGCGCAAGTCTGAGGCCAGAAGTTCCGGAACAGCGGCCGGAATATCCGGGCCTGAGAGGCCGGAAGTTCCGGTCCTGATGAACTGGGTGGAGATTCCGGACCCGAAAACGAGCGATTTTTCCAGCACAATTCAAATCGTGACTACAAGAGAGTAGGACAACCCTAGATATGAGCTTCTACCAACGGAAACTAGTAGACACCTTCTAAATCAACTAGGTTAAACGAAACTAAAATTTCATCCTAGATGAGAAATAGAGAGGGTTACCGGCGTCCATGGAGGAAGATGATTGGAGAAACGGGATCCCCTTAGCGTGGAGATGCAGATCCGGCTCGAAACCGGAGGAATCCGGGGTAGAGGAGTCTGGCGGCGGCGGGTCGTTCCCTGGAGGAGAGAGAAAGTGGGGGCGGGGGTGGAAGAACTGCTCTGGAAGAAGCAGTCCACCCCGCGGCCCTTTTTTATACTACCCGGAAACTATGTCCGGAAGTTCCGGCCCCTGAGGGCGGAAGTTCCGGCCTGCCGCCTCTAGAAATTCCAGGAAATTTAAACAAAATAAAAAGGGACATGAGCAAGAATAGCATGTTTCAAGGGTAAGGTGGGGCTTAGGTTAAGAACTCAAACTGTCATAAGATGGTACGGCACTCACAATTGCAAGATGCAACAATAAAAGCCAATTATGAGTGTTTTCCATAAGGCGCACATATTGACACATATAGATCTAGAAGAACCAAGTAAACACCAAATAAGAACCAACTCCTCACATGAGGAGGTTGGTGGCCGAAGCCACCATGTTTGAGTTTATGGAATGGCACCGCGAAGATATATCTTGGGTCCATAACCAATACTCGTCATTGAAGCTCATAATTCATGAAATGAAAATAGAGAGAAATGAATTTTACTTTAGGCATATTGGGGGGTGGGAGAGCCCAATTAATTTACGACAACACTCCCCCTAAATCCATGCCTACACCTAAACCAAATATATAGTCAACCTATAGGTGTGTGTGCAAGATGGTCAAGTCAAGCTCCTTGAATCCACGATGTTTAGGTCATTCCTCAAATAAGTGAATCTTGCTTCATCAAGTGGCTTCGTGAAAATATCGGCAAGTTCGTCTTTGGTTGGCACATAGGCTAGCTCAATATCTCCACGGGCAACATGATCTCTAATGAAGTGATGACGAATCTCAATATGCTTGGTTTTTGAATGTTGCACCAGGTTGTAAGCAATCTTGATAGCACTCTCATTGTCACACAATAGAGGCACTTTGTCACAATTGACACCGTATTCCTACAAAGTTTACCTCATCCATAACAATTGAGTGCATGCACTAGCGGCGGCCATATACTCGGCTTCGGCGGTGGATAGAGATATGCATTTTTGCTTCTTAGAATACCAACTCACCAAGGACCTACCAAGAAATTGGCAAGCCCCAAAAGTTGATTTCCTATCATCTTGATCACCAGCCCAATCTGAATATGTAAATCCACGAAGAGTGAAAGATGAGTCCTTGGGATACCACAAACCAAACCTTGGGGTATGAACCAAATACCGTAGAATTATCTTGACCGCCAACATGTAGCTTTCCTTAGGAGCGGCTTGATACCTTGCACACACACCTACACTCAACACAATATCGGGTCTAGATGCACAAAGATAAAGCAACGGACTAATCATGGAGCGATAGAGCTTTTGATCCACATCTATACCCTTTGGGTTAAGTTGTAGATGGCTTTTGGTATCCATAGGAGTCTTCTTCTCCTTAGCATCTGCCATATTGAATCTCTTGAGCATGTCTTGGATATACTTCGTTTGGCTAATGAAAGTCCCTCCTATCAACTGCTTGATCACAAATCCAAGGAAGAACTTCAATTCACCCATCATGGACATCTCAAACCTATCGGTCATAAGCTTTGAAAATTCACCATTAAAAGCTTTGTTAGATGAGCCAAAGATAATATCATCAACATATCGTTGGCATACGAAAAGCTCCCCTTTAACCCTCTTAGTAAACAGCACTAGTAGGAAAAGGCTTATAGCCGCCAGGCAGACACTGGCGCACCTAAAAACATGTTCCCCAGTGGTATTTGTCGCTGGCGCAGCTAAAATCGCGTTCGCCAGCGGTATGTCACTTATCGCTGGCGAACAGGTAAAGCAGTGCGCCAGTAGTAACCACGGGCCCGGACGACTCCAGCGACGTCACTTACCGCTGGCGAACCACAAAAGTTGTTCGCCAACGGTAAGTACAATGCCGATGGCGAACAACTTTTGTGGTTCACCAGCGGTAAGTGACACCGCTGGAGTCATCCAGACCCTGTGGTTACTACTGGCGCACCGTACCACTTTTTCTGTTCGCCAGCGGTACCAACCGCACACGCCCGTCCCCCGCGCGTTAACCCCCACACCCCGGCCCGGCTTATCCTCTCTCCAAACACACAAATCATATCTTTCTTACCTCCCCCCCCTCTCTCTCTCCTTATCTTCTCCACCCCGGCCCCTTTATTCCCTCCCCACCACGTCTCTCTCCTTATCTGCAAGATGCCGGCGAGCAGCGCTGCTCCCTGCCTCCGAGTTCACCGCGCCGGAGCCACCATGTCTGAGCTCGCCTCTGCGGCCGCACCCCGCTCCTCCTCGACCTCCCCTGCTGCTGCCTCCGCCTCCATGTCCAAGGCCGCACAGCCGCCACCTACTCGATAGTCGTGGTCGCGGCCTCCTCCTGGAGCCTGGGGCATGTGACGACGCGCCGGGGTCCCCTGCCTGGAGCTTGTCGAGTCCATCAGCGTCGTCCGCCTCGAGCAGATGAGCATGACACCGTCAGCGAGCTCTAGCACGGCGCCATCATCGAGCTCTAGCACGGTGCCGGAGGGCCCTCTGCTGCGGGGCCCGGCGGTGCAGGAGGGCGGCATGTGAATGGCGGGGTCGACTCTCGATTTCCTCCGTGCGCCCTTGCCTCCCACTTCATCTCCTGCCTCAAGCCGCCCCGCGCCACCGACGGGGTCCGCCTCCATGCCGCGGAGTCGTCCTCCACCTACCGCCGCCGCTCCCGCAGCCCCTCCACCTGCCGACACCGCTCCAGCCGGTCCTCCACCTTCCGCCCCCGATCCCCTCCTCCCCCCGACGCTGAGTGCGAAGAGGAGCCACTCCGGCCGTGGCATCGGCGCGGACGGTAACCCCACTCCGACCGCGGCGTCCGTGCGGGCTGGGCCTGGATCGATCCGACATTTGGGTTTTATTTTTTAATAATATACTACTGGCGAACTAAAATAGGGGTTCGCCAGCGGTAACTGCGATACCGCTGGCGAACCAGTGGTTCGCCAGCAGTAACCTGTTACCACTAGCTAATATAGCGCTGGCGAACCGCCTGTTCGCCAGCGGTAGCTTATATAGGTTCGCCAACGGTAGGCATTTTCCTACTAGTGAAGAGTGAGATCAATTTGCCCAACTTCAAATCCACGGTCTAACAATAACTCTCTAAGGTGCTCATACCACGCACGTGGTGCTTTTTAAGTCCATAGAGTGCCTTATCAAGCTTGTAGACATGGTTAGGGAAGTTGAGGTCCTCGAACCCCGGGGGTTGCTTAACGAAAACCAACTCCTTTAAAGGACCATTAAGAAAGACACTTTTCACATCCATTTGTTGTAATTTAAAGTTATAACAGGATGCATAAGCAAGAAGGATACGGATGGACTCAAGGTGGGCCACGGGAGCATAGGTCTCTCCAAAATTAATGCCTTCAACTTGAGAGAACCCTTGAGCTACCAATCTTGCCTTGTTCCTCACAACAATGCCATGTTCATCTTGCTTGTTCTTGAAAATCCAATTAGTGCCAATAACATTGCGGTACTCCTTTGGCTTCTTAACTAACTTCCAAACATTATTGCGCTTGAAATTGTTGAGCTCTTCATGCATGGCTTCCAACCAATCCTGATCTTCAAGAGCTTCAACCACTTTCTTCGGTTCCACCACGGAGATGTGAGCTTAGTGATCACTAAAACTTGCCAATTCCCTCCGGGTGGACACCTTGCTTCTCAAGTCACCAATCACCTTGTCAAGAGTGTGTTGACAAAGTTCCAAGTTTCTTGCAACCCTAGCTTGACGACGGGCTTTGATATCTCCATTTGACCTTAGAAGAATCATTTAATCATCTTGATCATTTGAGTCCCCATCTTGACCAGAAAGTTGACCTTGTTCATCAATAGGCACAGCTTCAACATTTGAAGAAGATGATTGAGCAAGGTCTTGATCGTGGCTAGCATCACGAATAGGCGAGTTGGGCTCTTTCGTAGCAACTTGATCAATGGGTCGAGGGTCTTCAACTTGTTCATTGGCATGATTTTCTTATGTAGATAAGGGCTCCACTTGAGTAGAGCATTGTCCTTCTTGGTCCACCACACGGGTTACCTCAACGGGACGGAAAAATCCCACACCCATTCTTCTTATGGCATCTTGAGGTATTTCATCATCTACATTAGAAACATGGAATTGCGCCACTTGGGAGACGTCATTTTCCTCGAACACCACACTACAATATTTTATGATAGCCTGTGAGGCTTTGTCATAGATTCTATAAGTGTGGGATTCGGCACCGTAACCAACAAAAATACCCTCTAGAGATTTAGATTCGAATTTAGTTAAGCGACAACCTTTGATCAAATAGAAACACTTACAACCGAATACACGGAAGTAGGAGATGTTAGGTTTGTTGCCGGTGAGGATCTGATATGGAGTCTTGTTCAAACCTTTGCGGAAGTAGAGCCGGTTGGACGAATGACATGCCGTGGATATAGCCTCCGCCCAAAAGCTCAACGGAGACTTAAACTCCGCCAACATGGACCTTTCCATATCCATAAGAGTCTGGTTCTTCCTTTCGGCTACACCATTTTGTTGAGGGGTATAGGTTGCGGAATATTGATGATGAATACCCTCTTCACTAAGAAATCATTGAGAGTGTAGTTATTGAACTCGGATCCATTGTCACTTCTAATTTCCAATATGGGGACATTGTGTTGATGTTGCATTCCATTGGAGAAGTCGATGAAGGTTTGTTGGGTCTCACTCTTCAAATTGAAGAAATAAACCCAAGTGAATCTTGAATAGTCATCAACAATCACCAAGCAATACTTCTTCCCACCAAGACTAGATTCGGGAACGACACCAAAAAGATCCACATGGAGGAGCTCAAAGATCCTCTTGGATGAAATAATAGTCTTGCTAAGATGGGGAGAATCATTCATCTTTCCTTCAACAAATGCCCTACAAACACGATCTTTGGCAAAAGAGACATTTTCTATTATTCCGAGAATGTGGCCACCCTTGTGAAGATTTTGCAAAGTTCTCATGTTGATATGGGCCAAGCGGCAATGCCACAACCAACCCACATCAGCCTTTTTGAATAGGCACATCGAATTTGAAGTGGTTTTCCCCGAAAAGTCAACCACAAACAAACCATTTTCGACGTACCCAATGAAAGCGACCTTTAGAGTCTTGCTCCACAAGAGTACCACAATATCAATATCAATAAAGACGGAAAAACCCATCTTAGTAAGTGTACGAACGGAAAGTAAATTATAACCCAGGGTTTTAACAAGCATGACATTCACTAGGGTGATATCCCTAGCGACTACCACCTTGCCAAAACCCGATACCTCAAATTTTGATCGATCTCCATAAGTGACGGTTGCATGATTTAGATTTGGTCTCATCTCCGTCACTATCTCCTTGCTTCCGGTCATATGACTTGTGCATCCACTATCAAGCACCCATTTTGACCCACCGGAAGCATAGTCCTACAAGAAATCATTGCTTTGATTTAGGTACCCATTTTGCAATGGGTCCTCTTTTGTTATCAACAAGGGTCTTAGGAACCCAATTAGAACGAGCAATAGAAACATTTCTAGAACCAACAAATTTAGCATAGACATCCCCATAGTAATCAACATATAAAATATAGTAGGGGTTAGATTTTCCCGTAAAGTCACCACTAGTGGTTTTGCCCCCTGTGGCACTACCACTAGCAATGTTGACCTTCTTTTCTTGAGGGATCTTCTTTGCTTGAGGAGCCCTTGCATCCTTCACGAAGTTCTGTTTGTTCTTTTCCTCCTCAACAAAGCCAACACCAACTCTCCCATTTTGTGAAGTAACAAAAGGTCGCTTACCTAGGGAGATGGCTTTAGCGAGATTGATCTTCAACCTAGCATTTTCCTCAATAATATTTGCATGATCACAAGGAATAGGAGTGGAGGAACTAGGCACATCAATTTTAGACGGTTGAGCTTGAAGTTGTTCATACGACTTGGTGAGGGTAGAGTGTTCACTCTCCAATGCCTTGTGAGCCTTGGAAAGTTTCTCTAGCTCCTCGATTAGTCTGGAATGACCAACACCAAGCTTGACCTTTTCCTTCTTACATGCTTTATATTTTGCAATTGCATGGTCCCGTTCTTTAATTATTTTAGCAATGATTAAATCATTTGATTCCTCAATATTCTCAAGTTTCTCCTCAAGAGAAACCCTAAGCTCATGCTCCTCCTCAAGAGTGGCATTCAAGGAGGCAATTTCCATAGCATCCTATCTTTCAATTTTACCTTTGACCTCAACCATCTCTTGAGCCTCACCATATTGGCTCATGAGAGCCTCAAAGTGCTTCTTGGTTTCACCTTGCAAGTTAGTTATAAAATGATCCAAGGCAACAATTTCCTCTTTTACTCTAAGACTAGTAGTATCATCCATATCATTCATAGTCTTAGGAGAGGGAGAGAGAGAGAGAGAGGATGATACCTCGGTGGCCTTAGCCATGAGACATCTTGCAGAGGGGTTGGAGACATTTTCATTGGGGGATTCAAAGAGTGAAGGAGATGATGAAGATGCAATGGCAATGGAGGCTACTTCATTTGTGGTTTCTTCTTCCACGGATGAGTACTCCTCTTGAGCAAGCAACACAATTCTTGGAGGCTTCTTGTTGGAGTTGTTCTTTTTGAAGAATGGTTTCTTGCGAGCAAGCTTTGACTTATCCTTGGGAACAAGCTTCCCTCCATGCTCTTCTCTCTTCTCAAACAGGCACTCGGCAACAAAGTGTATTGATTTTGGAAATTGTTGCATGAGAGAACCCTTTGGCCACCCTCCTTCCTAACACTTGATTGGTTGACTACCTCCTTTGTTTTGGACGGGCTCTTCCAAAGGAATCTTGAAGTAAGGGCCACATAATCCTTGAGAGTATCTTCAAGATCTTGTGGATGCCAATGTGACACATCTTCTTGAACCTCAACTTCTTCCTCTTGCTCCACAACCTTGGCCTTCAAAGCAAGAGAAGTTCCTTTGTGCATTCCAATATCACGGGCACGAGCATCTTCGGCGTTCTTGGTAGCCACCTTGAATGCCGCCATTTCTTGCATAACCTCATTGGATGACATGAGGTAGTAGTTGTGTCTTCCTTGGAGACTCTTCAAGTCAGTGGGCTCAAAGGGCATGAGAGCACTCACATACTTTCTCTTGATCCAAGCGTCATCCACATAGGTGGCACCAAGATCTCTAAATTGACTGGCAAGGGTCTCAAGTCTTCGGAACATGTCTTCATGGCCTTCACCTTCCAACATGAAAAATCCCTCTACTTGGTTGCTCACAGCATCATATCTATTCCTGTTCATGCTTTCATTTCCAACGAACTCGTTGGTTAGAGCATCCCAAGCTTCTTTGGCAGTGGTAAGGTGTTTGATGTGGGACATGTTGTCTTCCCCCACGGCAATTTGGATCATATGAATAGCCAAGGCATTGAGTTTTCTATCCACAACTTCTCTTCTTGTCAAGTTGCTTGGGTCCACGACCTTGAACCCAACCTCAATGATTCTCCATTGCTCGATCGAGGCACTGTTCACATGAGACTTCATAGAGAATTGCCAATTAGAAAACTAGAGGGAATAAGCTTAGGTAGTTCACCCTATTGTTTATATGAGGATGAGAGATAGGTGGGTCGGGGTGTACAAATGTTGAACCGCATTGTACACCTCCTTCCGATTAACAATTTTAGGTGGAGAAGAAAGACTTTCTTGCCCATTTTTATCTTTAGCAGCAGAATTAACATCCTCTTGAGATGGAGATGCGGGGGCCTCGCTCTTTTGTAGGAATTGCGCCATCATATCACGCAACTCCCTCATTTGAGTGTCCATGGAGGATCTCAAGTTGTCTTCCAACTTCTTGAGGTCATCCATGGAAACCTCACTAGCTTTAGAACCCGAATCTTCACCGGTGGCACCCATACTCTCTTAGGTGGCAAAACCTAAATTAATGAGTCAAGGCTCTGATACCAATTGAAAGGATCGTATGGGCACCTAGAGGGTGGGGGGTGAATAGGTGCTACACCAAATTTTAATTATTTCAAATTAGGGTTGACACAAAAGGTAAATTCTCTAGATATCCAACTATGGTGAATTTACCTATATGACAAGTGAGCAACTAACACTAGGCAATTATCATGATACACGTAAAAGCTACGAAGGGATAGAGATAACCCAAAGTAGAAGCATGCGGAGGCAAGGATGTATTCCCGAGTTCCTCCTTGTTAAGGGAGTACGTCTCGTTGGAGGGGTGTGAGCTCGCCACAACAGGCCTACTCAATGCCACAAAGGCCTCACCCTATTCTGTGATGAACGTCGCCACAAAGGCTCGGTTCACCTTCCACTATCGGAATCCTTTGAGGCGGAATCCGGAGCCTTTACAATGTTCTTGGGGCACACACCCACAACTTAATCGGGGACTCCCAAATCAACACAATTTAATTGGTAGCCGAATTACATCGTATTAAACTACAACTAAAGATGCCTTCCATAATTTCCCTCATTCTCAAGTGGATGTCCCTCATTCTCAAGTGGATGCCAAAATTTAAAAGATATGCATCAAAACAGAAGAATTAGAATTGACATCTCTCTTTTATTCAAACTACCAATATGTTTAACTACGAAATAACCTGCTCTAACATCCTGACTTTTTTCAAATATATCGATTGTAGCTAAACTTGTTCATATGATAAGATAGGTGTTGGAGTTATGTCCTGGAGGCAATAATAATATATTATTACTTAGCTCTAATTCATTATGAATGTTTATATCTTTATTATGCTATAACGGTTGTTCCACTTGAATATGTGATTCAAAGGAAAACTCACATGTACGCATAGAGAAATAAACAAATAAGTATTCCTAATCTACCCTTCTAGATTAGCTCACATGTTGTCTGATGGTCACGTTTTTCTGAACATGTACTATATTAAGTTAAACAACTGTGATCGTATATTGTTGACAGAACAATGGTACTGAACCGGCCCAATTGTATGATTTTGCTATGATATATTATCGTCAATGTTAATAGCAATATCATTGTGATGTTACCATAAGCATAAATCTATAGACCATGAGAATATCTAGTGACCACATATTTGATTGATATATTTTGATTGACATTTACTGTCATTCCATAACTGGTGATAATAATGGCGATTCTTGAGTACATCCTATTTAATGTGTGCACGTAACTTGTATAGTTCGAGATTGGGATCTTGCACCTCGTGATGATGGAGATATACGCTCCGGGCGCTCTCAAGTGTTACTATATCATCCAATGGTTTGGCCAGACACAATATGAAAATAGTCACAAAAGGAAATCAAAATATGGGATGAGAAAAAAACACTGATATCAGTACGAGGCTAATTGGTATAGTAATCAAAGAAGTTTAATTACACGGATACTGACATCTCACCTCGGATATCACTAGTATCGTGAAGCAAAGGGATTATTGATATGCGTAATAAGAGGATTGTTCAAACGTATTCGTGAATACATTGGAACCATCATGGACGTCCACGGCTCCGCAGTTGGTTATTGTACGAAAGGTGTTTCAGGCATGCCTATGTATTACCGAATCTACCGGGTCACACGCTTAAGGTACTTAAATCTATTAGTGAGAGATATATGTATGGTAGGTAGATATGAGAAACGGCAGAAACATCCTGGATGATTTTAGAGAACACATGTGATGTTGAAGAAATTATCCGAAGAGTTCTGAGAATTAATATTGCAGACATACGATGTCCCGATGTCACTAAAATAGGTTTTAAGGATTGCGGAATTGTTCTGGGGTTTTTAATAAGAGGACATATGACGTGGGAAGTTATTAGAGTAAAAATAATTAATTTTGGAAATGTTCCGAGATTTTATATATGAGGTATATCAGGCTTGCTAGAATTCATCCATGCTTGTTTTGTGTCATTGCCACATGTTTTTACTATCATGTTATATCATTTTTAGGCATTTTATGTAACTAACCTATTGACGAGATGTCCAGTGCCAGTTTGAAAGGATCGTATCAGCACCTAGAGAGGGGGGGTGAATAGGTGCTACACCAAATTTTAATTAATTTTCAAATTAGGGTTGACACAAAAGGTAATTCTCTTGATATGCAACTATGGTAAATTTACATATATGACAAGTGAGCAACTAACACTAGGCAATTATCACAATACACGTAAAAGCTATGAAGGGATAGAGATAACCGAAAGTAGATGCACGCGGAGGCAAGGTTGTATTCCCTAGTTTCTCCTTATTAAGGGAGTACGTCTTGTTGAAGGGTTGTGAGCTCGCCACAACATGCCTATTCAACGCCACAAAGGCCTCATCCTATTCTCCGATGAACCTCGCCACGAAGGCTCGGTCCACCTTCCACTATCGGAATCCTTTGAGGAGGAATCCGGAGCCTTTACAATGTTCTTAGGGTACACACCCACAATTTAATAGGGGGCTCCCAAATCAACACAACAATTGAAACAATAACAATCGAAGTGAGTACAACAAAACACCTAGGTTTTCCCAATGGAAGATGTCGTGTCTTGGATCACGGACACCGGGAGTAAAGGATACCCCCTTTTTAGGTTTGACACGGGGCGCGAAGTATGCTGGGAGACGGCAACACTCGGGAGAACCTCGTCGAGACCTCCGATCTACGTACTAGTGATACGTGTCAAACAAATCTATAATTTTTGATTGATCCATGCTAGTTTTGTGATGTTGTCACATGTTTCTACTATCTTATTACATCATTTTTATGCATTTTGTCAGACTAACCTATTGACAAGATGCCTAGTGCCAGTTTCCTGTTTTTGCTGTCTTTTCGTTTCAGAAACTTACCACGGGAAATATTATCGGAATGCGCTGAAAATTTACGAGGATTTTTTATTCGCCAAGACGGAGTTTCAGTCCAGAGGGCATCCCTGGGGGCCACCCACAGGGCAGGGACGACCCCCAGCCGTGGCCTGCCCTAGGGCGGCGAGTGGGACCCGCCCCTGCTCCTGGTGGGTCCCCTCAGCCCCCTCCGTTGCCTATAAAATCAGATTAATCCCAAAAACGTCGAGGCGGCCATTATTTTCTAGAGAAGTCACCCCGAGGCGCCGCCACCATAAACCCTAGTTCAGGGGTGATTCTGAAGCTGATCCCGGCACCCTGCCGGAGGGGAGATTGATCCCGAGGGCTCTTCATTGCCATGCCTTCCTCCGGGATGATTTGTGAGTAGTCCTACCTTGGACTACGGGTCCATGGCAGTAGCTAGATGGTAGTCTCTCTCCCTTGTGCTTCATGTATTATGATCTTGTGAGCTGCCTAACATGATCAAGATCGATTATTGTAATGCTATGTGATGTGTTTGCTGGGATTTGATGGATTATGAAGTTATGATCAGATTGTGCATGATTCTTATATGTTGATTTATGTTCTTGCATGCTATCCGATGTGCGTAGTTACTTTGGCCAAGTGATTGTGTGTATCTCCAAGAGGGAGTATTTATGCTAGATAGTGGGTTCATGCCCCTTTTGTTCTTGGGCACGAGTGACAGAAACGTCTAAGGGCTAGGGTGTGTTGTTGCTACTAAGGGTAAAACAGCGGTGTTAATGTCTCTTTTGATACTAGTATTGCTTACTTCATGCACTTTATTTAATGCAAATGTATGTTGCTTGCAACTTAATATCGTTGGGTGACAGGCTAGATAGCGATCCCATGGTAGACTTTTTAGACAAAGATGCAGTTGGACTCAACGGTCTTTGTTCATTGTCGTGATGCCTACATAAATATTATTATGTTCACTATGTCATAGCTAGATTAAGTTTGTGTTATAATCTTGTCAATTGCCTAGGTGTAATTTGTTTACCCATCATATGAGTGTCTTATTTACTTGAGCGACTGCACTAGTGAACCCATGGCCCCGGTCCATCTTTTTACATTGATTTCAACCTTTAATCATCACTTTTCATCATCATTACTCTTCTGGTCCATTTTCATATTTTCATCGATTTCACTATACAATTAACCGCTTTGTTTTCTGTGAGACCGGAAAGATTGACAATCTTTCCGCCGTTGGGGGCAAAGTAATTGGTTGAGTGTGTGCAGGTCCACGTCTGTTGAAGATTAAGCGCCAGAGATCTTCAACATTCACTTTGTTATTGATTTCAAAGTCCTACTGGTTCTATAAACCTTGGTTCGTTAACGAGGGAAAACTGCTACTTACTACATCCACGCCTTCGCTTGGGGCACAACCCAACGCTATCATCACCGATCATCAACTAGCAAGAAACACAGGGACACAGGGAGTTTACCCAGGTTCAGGCCGCCCGGAGGCTAAAAGCCCTACTCCTGCATGTCTGGATTGACTGGTTTATCATGGTGTAGCTTACAGAGGTGGTTGCGGGCGAGAACCCGGGAGGTGTTGGCTAGAGGTTGAAGACGAGCAGATCCTGTCCCGGAGGAGATCACCTCTCGCTCATGCTACTCTCGTCTGGTGCGCTACCTAGCCTAGCCTCCGACTCTCTGGAATTCCGTCCTCCTCTGGAATCCCTCCCTCCAGCATCTCCCCTTCCCTCATGTGCCTTGGTCCTCCTTTTATAGGCTAAGGGGATCCCACAAGGGCACCTTTAGGGGCGGAGGGGTTTTAGGCGGGAAAACCCCTCCGGGTTCTTCTTAGGGGGCGACGTGGCCTCTTCTTGTCCAAGTATTCTTCTGAGGGGGCTTAGGTACGGTCGTCCACCTTTTGCAAGGCGGGCGGACAAAGGCTGACACCTTTACCGACCATGTCCCCCCACGGCGCCTCCATGTTCTTGGCGCCCAAGTCTTCTAGGAGCTTCTAGCCAGAGCTGGTAAGCTTATCATCTCCCCTTGTACGGAGGCTGGAACCCGGAGGTGAGCCTGGCCTCCTGTCGGGCGTCCGGGTCCCCGGGACCTCCACGTCGTCTACCGGGTTGGGGGCGACCCCGGAAGGTTCCCCAGCCCTTAGTCGTGGTTGTCGATGCTGTCCTTGCCTGGTTGCCGTGGGGCAGATGGGGGCCCATCTGCCAGTCTTGAACCATTGCCATGTTCGCCTTCTTGGTGGGCCCACTGGCGGTGGACCCACTTTGACCGCATCAGGGGAACCCCATGTTCCACTGTTGCGATCAAAGCCCTAGGCACGAATCACTAAAGTAAATGAGGGGGAAATGGAAAACCCTTTGGCTAGCTTGTAGATCGGGGCCTTCTCCTTCAATCCTCCAAGTTTGAGCAAGTTTGAGTGGAGGGATTGGGAGATCTCGTCAATTTGAGCTTTGGCTTTAATGGAGGAGAGAGAGTGTGTGTTCAAAGCTAAGCTGTTCAAGGTAGGTGGAGGGGTATTTATAGCCCCTCCCCGAATCTGACCGTTGCCCTGGTCGCCAGGCCGGATAATCCGGAACTAACCCCGGAACTTCCGGCGTAAGCACGCCGGAACTTCCGGTGCCTTAGTCCGGAACTTCTTCCCCCCCCCCACCCGATGTTTCCGGGGAAACCTCCGGGCAAAGTTCCGGACTAGTACCAGTACCAAAGTCCGAAAAAAAACTTAGCCAAAATACCGATGGCCAATTTTCAGGACCGGAACTTTCGGGGCGAACCACCGGAACTTCCGGTCCCCGGAAGTATCCGTGGAAACCTCCGGGCAAAGATCCGGGGAGTATCCAGTACCGAATCCCGAGAATGACTTAGTGTTTTTGCGGAGGCTTGGGTTCCAGGTCCGGATATTCCGGAGCGTAGCACCGGAACTTCCGGACCCCGGATGTTTATGTCTTCGTTATTATAAATATTGCTTACATCATGAACTATACTTAATGCAATTGTCTGTTTCTTGCAACTTAATACCGATGGGTGACAGGCTGGATACCGATTGAAAGAACAAACGATGTCCCGATGTCGCCTAGAGGGGGGGTGAATAGGCGATTAAAACTTTTTCTATTTACGGGCTTGACAATTGCAGAATAAAACTTTGTGTTTAAATTAACAAGCTAACAACCTAAAATACTAGGTTTGCCTAAGTGCACCAACAACTTATGCTAAGAATTATGACAACAAGGTGATAGGAAGATATGAACTTCAAGCACGAAGGCTATCACAATGTAAATTGCATAAGTAAAAGGCTCGGGTATAGAAATAACCAAGGCACGCGGAGACGAGGATTTATTCCCGAGTTCCTCCTTGTTAAGGGAATACGTCTCGTTGGAGGGGTGTGAGCTCGCCACAAAAGGCCTACTCAAGATGCCACAAAGGCCTCACCCTATTCTCCGATGAACCGCACCCAAAGGTTTGGTTCACCTTCCACTATCGGAATCCTTCGAGGCGGATTCCGGAGCCCTTACAACTTTTGGGGCACACACCCACAACTCAATTGGGGGCTCCCAAATCGTGCCGAAACTTCACAAGCCGAAGTCTTCACGGCACCACCACCGTCTAGGGTCCAATGACCCAAGAGTAACAAGCTCCCAACCGTCAATCCCACGAATCACCGTGGGGAGCACAACCCGATGCACCTAATGCAAAAGGGGAAGATCACACCAAGTGGTCAAATCCTTCTCCCCAAAATCCAAACAAAGCAACTAATGCTATGGAGGGATTTAGGAGGAAGAACGGAGGAGAAACACCAAGAACTCCAAAATCTTGATCCAACGAGATTCCCTCACTTAGAGGAGATTTTGTTTGGTGGAGTAGTGGATCTAGATCTCCTCTCTTGTTTCCCTAAATTTGGGCAAGAATCATCGGAGGGAAGTGGAGGAATCGAGCTCTCAAAATGTTGCAACAATGGAGGGGAGAGAGAAAATGAGCTCTATAGGAAATTTGGGTAAGAAGCCCTTTTTATAGGGGCCCCCAAAAAGGAGCCATTGGAGGAGAAAAAAGAGGAAAAAACGCACAGCAGGGAGCCCGGCCTGCACCCCGGCCTGGCCGGGACAGAATCGTTCCAGCGAAACAATAGGCAGCAAGGGACACAGGCAACCCGACCTTTCCCCCGGCCTTGGGCCGGCCTGCCAGGCGTGCTGGGCCGGGAGGGCTCCAGAGCCGGCCGGCCTGCCCCCGGCCTTGGGCCGGCCTGCCAGGCGCGCTGGGTCGGGAGGGCTCCAGAGCCGGCCGGCCTGGCGGCCCGGCCGGCCAGCCTGGCCACTTTACTTTTTTTTTTCTTTTCTCTTTTTAAAATTCTGTTTTGAAAATTCGACCGAACCGAAAACGCAATAACTTTCGCCCACTAACTCCGTTTTTTGATAATCTTGGACTCGTTGGAATCGTCACAACGAGCACAACAAGAATATGTCGAGAAACATCATAGTCCAAGAATATATTATAAAAATAAATGGGGAAAAGTAAAAGCTCTCAATTGCAAATCGGAAATGCAATAACTTCACCCACGAACTCCGTTTTCGATAATCTTGGACTCATTGGAACCGTCACAACGAGCACAACAAGATTATGCAGAGAAACATCATAGTCCAAGAAAATATTATAAAACCAAATGGGGAAAGGTTAAACCTCTATTTTGAAAACGGAAATGCCGAAACTTTTGCAATTGAAGTCCGAATGAAGTAAAACCAATTTAGTTGGAAAGAGGACAACAAAAGCAACCTTTGAAAATGGCAAACAAGTAATGGAGATTTTGCAAAGAAATGGAAGAGATAAATCTCCCGCACGGATGAACCGGCAAAATCTCCAATACCGAAACCGCAATAGAAGACGCATATGAAAACCGTTTTCGGTGAACTTAGCCTTGTCATGACGAGCACGACAAGCACCAAGACCACACCACGATAAGAGACAAATAAGAACCAATAAAGATGAATGCATGGATGCAAAGGTTTGTGCTCTCTACGATGATACGATCACGATATTCGGTCGAGAGCCCCTCTTGATAGTACGGTTATCTATCCTATAATCCGGTCTCTCACTAAACAATATGAGACCGGTAAAATAGAAACCCTTTCAAGATCATACCTTTGCCTTGTGCATTAAACCACTTGAGGTCGATGAAGACGATCTTCATCTCCTCAAGACGCATCACCTTCCTCGATTGCGCTTCGGTGAAGATTCACATGAAGCTCCCCCCAAACACCAAGATGGGAGAAGCACCTCTTCGGCATATCTTCACTCGGCCTTTGTCTTGATGACGAACACCTTGGCCTTGATCAACAAATGATCTTCTTCCCTTAACCTTGACTCCAACACATGGAGAACAAGCAAGACCTTGACTCCAACAAATGGAGACAAGCAAGCAAATGGACACCTACAAATATAGCTCAATGCAAATATTAGTGCATAGAGATTGTCATTAATTACAAAAAACCATGCATGGGGGCAACAAGTATCACAAAGGAAATAATATCAATTGAAGAAAAGGTTTTTGCAAATTCATCACACATATCACAAAGATATATTAAGTGAAGAAAATAAGCCAAACCACAACAATTGCAGATAAAGGATTTCATGCCAAGAGGCAACCTACACAAGGTTGAATACTAGAAAAGTATGCATGGGATAGATACTTGTTACCGAGATGACATTGGTGATGAAGATGATGAGAGTTGGTTGACATCAAAGCTTGAATCCGACAATCACATGGTGAGAACACCTTACTTATGAATGAGGCAAGCATCCAATGCATTTCCATTGTACCTAAAACAAAATTAGAATACAAAATGGTTCCCAAACTCATTGGGTTCCATAGTAGTTAGATCAACTACAATATATAGGACATACTCCACATAAATATGTGCATATAGATATGAAATTGAATTTCATGCACAGTCTTAGCCGATTTAGGATTCGATGGAGCATACCCTATATATTGGATCAAGAAAGATAAGCATGCTAAAATAATATAAATTAGTAACCGAGCATGCAAAGGCTTTCTAGAACCGAACGAGACATAATTTGGATGAAAACACTAAGTAAACCAAGAAGAGAGCACACCAAGGTGTGACACAAAAAGGTTGTCCAAATTATATCAAAATCCAAATCAACACATGATTGAGGAAAAATCAAATCAACAAATGATTGATTCCAAAACACATCAACACATGAAGTGTGATATCGAAAGGAATCAAATCAACATAACAAATGATCGATAAGACACCAAATGAAAATAAGATACCAATTAAAACAAAAAATATCAACTAGGAGAAAGGATACCAAGAAGAGGGTGATACTTGACTGAAATTAAGTAAAGTAAAATAAAGCAAAAAGGTATCAAGACTCCCACAATAAATATCAATTGGAACAAATATCTATGGAGGAGATATTAAATTCGAATTAATACCAATTGAAGGTACCAACACAAGATAAAGAATCAAATGCCAATTGAAAGGATCAAAAATTGATAGATAGGTTAGTGTTCTAAATAAAATGGAATGCTCCCCCAATATTCATGCATTATCTTTGATATTTGCATTTGAATACAAAATGCATGCACAAGGGATCATTACTCTCCATATTTTATTTACAACACTAAACACTACCAATTGAAAAATAGGATCCATTCAAAAGGCAAGGAAGGCAATAGATAAAGCAAATCAACGCAAGAGCCAATGTGAAGATGGTCTACAAAATCCACCACAATTACTAGTATCACTTGTCATGGACAAGGAGTATATAGAGATATTTCTCGGTGGTATAAATGAATGATGTTCAAGACCAACTTCACAACAAATAAGCATATGGCAAGAGATAAGAAATAAAGCGCCATATTGAATAAGGTTTGTTGGTAGTTTCAATTATTCGAACTAACCGGCAAAGCCATAGTTAGAATAAAATGAAACAAATGGTTTCTCACATAATATATGGAAATGGATATTAGAGAAAAACCACACCAAGCAAACTCACACAAACAAGAACCAAAGGGTAACCGCAAAGGAAAATTGGAACTTGTTTGAGCACACATGCCACATAGGAAAAAGATAATTTACAATATCAACTCTAAGTGGCAAACCTCAAATGTTCACATTTTTTGGGATTGTAATATGCACATAGCTTATTACTCCCCCATAATGTGATAATTCATTTATTTTTAAACAAGAGGCAAATAAGACCAACTAGAGAAATTAATGGACATTGTAGAATTTGAATTTCTCATGAAAATGACATACCACATAGTAGCTAGATAATATTGATATATCAATACTAGGTGGTGTGCCTCATGTACACACATTTTTAGGTTTGTGAGGTGCACAAAGCACATCACTCCCCCAAAATGGGATAGTCCATTAATATCTCAAAGAGCCAATAGAAATCAACACAAGATCCAATAAAGCTCAACACAAAGTTACACATATATGATACACAACTTAACATACACAATGTTGAATAACAAGACAAGTAGGAAAGTAGCATATCATATACAAGCACATGCTAGGAACAAAACTAACACATGCAAGGGAGCAAGCAACTTTCAATGAATATATGAATTAAATACAAGTTACCGCAAGGAGGAGCATTGGATATGAGATAGATATGTGGTAATCCAATTGACTTGGCTTGAGAAATAAACCCATGAAGATCCCTTAATTCTTAAAAAATAGCCAAGTCACCAATGTCCTCCACAATCACCTATTGATCAAGTTGAAGCTTGTTGGTCCCCAACCAAGTTGGGTCCTAAGAGCTTAGTCACAATAGGCTTGGGAACCCAAATGGTGCTTTTCTTGACACCACTTTGAGCTCCCACATATTTGGCAAACACATTGCCAATTCTATCCTTACCAAGAGAGTAAGCATCATCAACTATAATAGGGTTGGATATGGTACCGTTAGTGCACGAAGAAGCAAAATGACCTTTGCCACGGGAAAGGTAGCAACACCGACTCTTCTTCTTCTTAATAGGCTCCTCAACTTGACGAGCATTGGCTTGAGTCTTCTTAGGAGGTGGCCGTTGTTCAACTCGTGGTTGAGCATGAGATTGAACAAGAGGCCGCTTCCCTAGTTGCTTCTCACTAAGAGGCTTTTTCTTCATTGGGCAATCCCGAACATGGTGCCCTTCAACCTTGCACCTGAAGCAAAAGATGTTGGCCGGATTCTTGACTTGTACTTGGCCCTTCTTCTTCTCAACCTTGGACTTGTTCTTGATGTTGGAGTTGAATCCAAGTCCACTCTTATCATTTGGGGATTGTTGCACACTCAACATGTTGTCAAGTGCCCTCTTCCCCTCATGACGCTTTTCCAAAGCCTTTCTTCAAAGAAGTGACTTGGGCCTTGAGCTCTCCCCTTTTCTCTATATGGTCAGTGACAACACAAGTACTAGAGGAGGTAGATGCATCATTGTTAGAGCAACAAGGCAAAGCAAGTAAATCATCACATGATGTAGCAACATTTTTAGTGGATGAACTACTAGGACTAGCACATGGCAATATAGCATTTTTAGTTATGGTTGTGCTATTATCCACATGAGACTCACTAGATGTTACCTTTGTAGTGATGGCCTCGTGAGCTAACTTTAGACTAGCATAGGATGCTAGAAGATCGTCATTAGAGCTAGATAGCTTTTTATGACTTTCTTCCAAAATCCTATACTTGCTAGTTAGCGAGTCAAGTTGAGCCCTTAGCTCAACATTCTCCTTTGACATAGGTGCCTCACAAGAAATTGAGTTAGTAGCACAAGCATCATTGACATTAGGGATGGAAGAATAAATCTTAGCAAGCTCCTCATTTAATCTAGCATTTTCATTTTTCGTGACCTTATATTTAGCAATGACATGGTCACGTTCTTTAATGATTTTAGCAATGATTTCATTATGAGACTCCTCGATAGATTCTAGTTTCTCCTCTAGAGAAGCATGAGTCTCATGCTCTTCCTCAAGAGCATCTTCTAACGATGCCTTTTCCATAGCATCATCTCTTTCAATCTTACCCTTTTCTTCAAGGCTTGCTTCCAAGGCCTCAATAGTGTCCCCACGCTCAATTAGCATTTCCATAATTTCAAAGAGGATAGCTTGAGCATTTTTATCTTTAGGAAGGTCTTTAAGAATCATTAGACCATTATTTTGAAGGAGAGCATTAACCTTTTCCATATCATCTTCTTCATCAATATTATCATTATCATGATCATTACCATTGTCATTACTAGAAGAAGATTTAGCCATAAGGCAATGAGTGATGGAGGAAGAAGAATAATTCATTTTTGAACTACTCAAGTTCAAATCTTGTTCCACAATTAATTGGGTTTCCTCTACATTATTATTCATGCAAGAGTTAGAGGGAAAACAAGCATTTTTATCATTGGAACAAGACAAAGCAAGCATATCATCATTAGATTTAACTAAGCAATTTTTGGATGATATGTAAGGACTATCAACACTAGCATGTATGACATTTATAGTGCTATGTGTGCTTTGGTCCAAAGATAAGGCATTGCAACAAGATAGAGACAAAAGATCATCAAAAATGAGATCACTATCAATATTGCAAAACCTATCACTACTCACCATCACATTAGTTTGTGGCTCACCACATTTTGGTGAAGTAGATGAAGACGAGAGCTCGTCACGGCCGGAGGTGGAAGGAGAACAATCATCCTCAATAGAGTTGGACACTCCATATTTTTCTTGAAGCTTCGTCCATAATTCATGAGTATTCCGGAGAGGCATGATTGACTCGAAAACTACAACACTCACAAATTTGCAAAACTCATTAGAAGCTAGAGCATCTAGATATAAGTTGTTCTCATCCTCTAAAGTCGTACTTTCGTAATCCTTTGGAGTAGAAAAACCTATATCTAAGATACGCTCAATATTGGGGTCCAAGACCCGTAAGTGATTAAGCATATGAGTTTTCCAAACATTAAAATTTGTGCCATTGAATATAAACATGTGATCGTGCACTAATCCTCTAAACGACATCTTTACTCTCTAGGCGGTAAAGCCAAACAAGAGATACGAGGCTCTGATACCAATTGAAAGAACAAACGATGTCCCGATGTCGCCTAGAGGGGGGGTGAATAGGCGATTAAAACTTTTTCTATTTAGGGGCTTGATAATTGCGGTATAAAACTATGTGTTTAAATTAACAAGCTAACAACCTAAAATACTAGGTTTGCCTAAGTGCACCAACAACTTATGCTAAGCAATATGACAACAAGGTGATAGGAAGATATGAACTTCAAGCACGAAGGCTATCACAATGTAAATTGCATAAGTAAAAGGCTCGGGTATAGAAATAACCGAGGCACACGGAGACGAGGATTTATTCCCGAGTTCCTCCTTGTTAAGGGAGTACGTCTCGTTGGAGGGATGTGAGCTCGCCACAAAAGGCCTACACAAGATGCCACAAAGGCCTCACCCTATTCTCCGATGAACCGCACCCAAAGTTTTGGTTCACCTTCCACTATCGGAATCCTTCGGGGCGGATTCCGGAGCCCTTACAACTTTTGGGGCACACACCCACAACTCAATTGGGGGCTCCCAAATCGTGCCAAAGCTTCACAAGCCGAAGTCTTCATGGCACCACCACCGTCTAGGGTCCAATGAACCAAGAGTAACAAGCTCCCAACCGTCAATCCCACGAATCACCGTGGGGAGCACAACCCGATGCACCTAATGCAAAAGGGGAAGATCACACCAAGTGGTCAAATCCTTCTCCCCAAAATCCAACCAAAGCAACTAATGCTATGGAGGGATTTAGGAGGAAGAACGGAGGAGAAACACCAAGAACTCCAAAATCTAGATCCAGCGAGATTCCCTCACTTAGAGGAGATTTTGTTTGGTGAATTAGTGGATCTAGATCTCCTCTCTTGTTTCCTAAATTTGGGCAAGAATTATCGGAGGGAAGTGGAGGAATCAAGCTCTCAAAATGTTGCAACAATGGAGGGGAGAGAGAAAATGAGCTCTACAGGAAATTTGGGGAAGAAGCCCTTTTTATAGGGGCCCCCAAAAAGGAGCCGTTGGAGGAGAAAAAAGAGGAAAAAACGCACAGCATGGAGCCCGTCCTGGGGCCGGCCTGCACCCCAGCCTGGCCGGGACAGAATCGTTCCAGCAAACAACATGCACCGAGGGACACAGGCAGCCCGGCCTTTCCCCCGGCCTTGGGCCGGCCTGCCAGGCGCGCTGGGCCGGGAGGGCTCCAGAGCCGGCCGGCCTGCCCCCGGCCTGGGCCGGCAGCCTCGCGCGCGCTGGGCCGGCTGAGCACCCGAGCGCCCCGGCCTCGCCCCGGCCTGAGGCCGGCCCGGCCGGCCAGCCTGGCCACTTTACTTTTTTTTCTTTTCTCTTTTTAAAATTCTGTTTTGAAAATTCGACCGAACCGAAAACGCAATAACTTTCGCCCACGAATTCCGTTTTTGATAATCTTGGACTCGTTGGAATCGTCACAACAAGAATAACAATAATATGCAGAGAAACATCATAGTCCAAGAATATATTATAAAAATAAATGGGGAAAGGTAAAAGCTCCCATTTGCAAATCGGAAATGCAATAACTTTCACCCACGAACTCCGTTTTCGATAATCTTGGACTCGTTGGAATCGTCACAACGAGCACAACAAGATTATGCAGAGAAACATCATAGTCCAAGAAAATATTATGAAACCAAATGGGGAAAGGTTAAACCTCTATTTTGAAAACGGAAATGCCGGAACTTTTGCAATTGAAGTCCGAATGAAGTAAAACCAATTTAGTTGGAAAGAGGACAACAAAAGAAACCTTTGAAAATGGCAAACAAGTAATGGAGATTTTGCAAAGAAATGGAAGAGATAAATCTCCCGCACTGGATGAACCGGCAAAATCTCCAATACCGAAACCGCAATAGAAGACGCATATGAAAACCGTTTTTGGTGAACTTAGCCTTGTCATGACGAGCACGACAAGCACCAAGACCACACCACGATAAGAGACAAATAAGAACCAATAAAGATGAATGCATGGATGCAAAGGTTTGTGCTCTCTATGATGATACAATCATGATATTCGGTCGAGAGCCCCTCTTGATAGTAGGGTTATCTATCCTATAATCCGGTCTCTCACTAAACAATAGGAGACCGGTAAAATAGAAACCCTATCAAGATCATACCTTTGCCTTGCGCATTAAACCACTTGAGGTCGATGAAGACGATCTTCATCTCCTCAAGACGCATCACCTTCCTCGATTGCGCTTCGGTGAAGATTCACATGAAGCTCCCCCAAACACCAAGATGGGAGAAGCACCTCTTCGGCATATCTTCACTTGGCCTTTGTCTTGATGACGAACACCTTGGCCTTGATCAACAAATGATCTTCTTCCCTTAACCTTGACTCCAACACATGGAGAACAAGCAAGACCTTGACTCCAACAAATGGAGACAAGCAAGCAAATGGACACCTACAAATATAGCTCAATGCAAATATTAGTCCACAGAGATTGTCATTAATTACCAAAACCATGGATGGGGGCAACCATGCACTTTCACCTATCCCTAGGTGGACTTTTTAGACTGAGATGCAGTTGGATGACGGTCTTTGTTATTTGTTGTGATGCCTACATAAATATTACCATGAACTCTTTGATTTGGCTAGATTAAGTTTGTGTCATAATCTTGTCAATTGCCCAGCTGTAATTTGTTTACCCGTCATATGAGTATTTTATCTTATGGAGAGACTGATGGGGTCGCAGCATGGAACAAAAAAAATTCCTACGCAACAAACGGAATAAACCCCAAGGCTCTAGATCTACTAGATGAAGATATCGAAGGTGAGAACCAATCTCTTACCCTTGAAGATCAACAAATGCATTTTGCCGGTGCAGGGGTTGGCTAGTCGATCCCCGCAACTAGACTCGTCTAGTCGCGAGGAGATGTATTATCCTCGAGATCCAATCTGATGAAGTGATGCACACGTACGGCTCGATGAAGACGTCCACTCCTTGATCCCGCAAGCGAGGTAGACGTGGCCTTGATGATCTCAGCAACACGACGGTGTGGTGGTGATGATGACGATCTCCGCGAGCAGGGCTTCACCAAGCCAAGCAAGAGGAGAGGGAGAGGAGGAGGTGGCGCAGCCCCTAGGGCTAGGGGGTGCGGCGGCTATGAGGTGGAGGTGGTGGTGGCGCAGCCCACTGGGGAGAGGGGTGCGGCTAGGGTTTAGGTGGAGAGGGGGTGCGGCTAGGGTTAGGGTTTTTAGGGTGGTGCGGCAAGCTTGGGGGGCACCTTATGGTGTCCGCACCCCCTCCCCTCTCCCCCTTATATAGGTGGCCGGCCGGCCCCCTTAGCTTGGCCTCCAAGCTGAGTCCCAAGTGGACTCGGGCTTTTGCCTTTCCTAAAGAAAAGGGGCCTAACTCATAGTCCAACTAGGAGTAGGACTCCCACCCCTTTTGACCAGCCGAATTGGCCCATGTGGGCCTAGGGTGGTGCGGCACACCCATGTGGTGGCTGCACCCCCTTGGTCCATGTGGGCCCCATACAATATGTGGGTCCCACTTCTAGACCCCTCTAGAACATTCCGGTACCCTATACAAATATCCCGGAACCTTTCGATACCTCCGAAAACACTTTCTTTATATGAATCTTATTCTCTGGACTCCTCCGGAACTCCTCGTGACGTCCGTGATCTTATCCGGGACTCCTAATCACCATTCGTTCATTTCATCATTTAATTCATCGCAAAACCTAATTTCATCGGAGCGTTAAGTGTGTGACCCTACGGGTTCGGGAATGCATAGACATGATCATATCAATAATTAATAGCGGGACCGGGATGCCCATATTAATTCCTATGCACTCAACGAAGATCTTTATCGATTGAACCACGATGTCGGAGATTCAATTAATCTCATATACGATTCCCTTTGTCTCACGATATTTTACTTGCCCGAGATTTAATCGTTGACGTCCCCATGTCTATTTTAATCTCATTACCAGCAAGTTTTCTTTACCCATCCATAATATAGGATCCCGGTGATTACATCCTAATCACATGTCTACAGACTTTTTGATTCTATATTAACGAGAAGGCCTAGAGATATCTTCTCCGTCACATGGAGGGACAAATCCCACTCTTGATACATATCACCCAACAACCCACCGTCGGAGATACCTGAAAGCCACCTTTATAATCACCCAGTTACGAAGTGACGTTTGATGTCCACAAAGTATTCCTCCGATGAACGGGAGTGATATAATCTCATGGTCTAAGGAAACTATATTTGGCATATTAAAAGTGTTGACAACAAAACTTTGTGACATGATTAATTGTAACACTTTATCATTTGGGTCATGTCCATCAAGTCATTCTCCCAATGACGAGACTCCGTCATCAAGTGACTATAACAAGTCCATAGTTAGGAAACTCTAACCATCTCTTGATCAACGAACTAGTCCTATAGAGGCTCACTAGGGACTCCTGGTGTTTATATTCCACACATGTATTATGTTTCCATTTAATACAATTATAGCATGGATAATAAACTATTATCATAAACATGAATATGCTTAATAAACCATTTTATTATTGCCTCTAGGGCATATTCCCAACAGAGACACCACTAGTGAACCATGGCCCCCGGTCCATGTTTTTCCATTGATTCCAACAATGTTTACTTGCTTTCCACCATCACTTTCTCGCTGGTCCATTTCCATATTTTGTTCACATCACCATACATTTTAACCGCTTTGTTTTCAGCAGACCGGGAAGATTGACAACCTTTCTGCCGTTGGGGGCAAAGTATTTGTTTGAGTGTATGCAGGTCCATGTTCGTCGACGATCACGCTCCGTAGATCGTTGACGGGCACCTCGTTGTTGATTTCAAAGTCCTACTGGTTCGATTAAACCTTCGTTCTTCACTGAGGGAAAACTGTGATTTGCTACATCCGCACCTTCGCTTGGGATACCACCAACACTATCATCACCAATCATCAATGAGACCTTGGCCCATAGTGGGCCTGCCGACTAGGATCCCTAAGAGGCTGCCGCTCTCGGTTTAGGGTAGGGTTTGGGCTGGGGCTCGCCCCTCCCCGCCCCCACCCGACTCCACCACGTGGGAGGCGACGACGGCCCACCGACCTAGGGAAGGACGAAGGGAATCCTTACCTAGGTCGGCTTGGCTTACCCCTCCTTCTATATATGCCCACACCCCCTCCCTTTGGTAGATACACAATTGACACGTGATTTTTTCGTGACAAAGTTCTCTCTCTAATCTCATGTATTTAGAAAAAGCTCTCCCGTCTCATATAGATCTAATCTATTATATTTGATCTACATCTATGATGTGAGGCTATTCTCTCATCGCTAGCATCGAGTCCTGGATAACTGAGTGCTGACGGATTGAAGTGTTGGACGCGTGCAAACTGGTGGAGGGATCATACCTTTGATCCTCAACGTGGAAGCGGGAACGGACATGAGAATATGTTACATTCTCAACGCCAATCTTGGCCCTGAGAATCTTCTACGGGCATCACCAATATCTACTTTCAATACAGGTGTTTGTGAGTACTAGATCTGATGTCGTGGGTACATATTCATAGATTGATCTTGGGTGGTGCGTAGTAAGTCGATTTTTTTGTTTTCCATACACGTAACCCTTTAGTAGGTGCATATATATGTGCATTGATCAAGTTGGATGTCACATTACAATTCATCTCAATGGGAGTCATGTCCCAGTAGAAGGATTTAAGCGTCACCAACACCAAATTCGCAGATTGAACATCCGTGCAATTTTATGTTTCAAACGTCCAAAATTGCATATTATTACTATTTTGGGTCTAAAATTTTAATTGTTTTATTGTCCTTGTGTCCGCTGAATTGACATCATGTGATCAGCTATTGAAAAACATTTGATAAAAACAATTAAGTTCCAGATAAGAAAATAAATATATCTCTAATAAAAACAATTCTAGATGATCATACGGCCTCTAAAATTAATGATCGCCTTAGATCACCAGTGTGGAGTTATTATCTTTATATTGATTTTTAATTAAATATTAGAAAAGTAGAAAATGGTCACAACGAGATAATATGTAACCGAATCCATAGACGCAAAGAAAAATATACAAAGGGAAAATGCAATGAGGATGATAAGAGTCGAACTCACTGAAGCCGCACCCGAATTCATTACTACTCCCACCGTTTCTAAATATAAGATGTTTTAGTTTTTATTCGTTTTCTTAGGTTCGTATGCACCAAGACGTCTGTAGTATGTACATTCACTCATTTTAGTCTGTATGTAGTCAATATTGCAATATGTAAAACCTCTTATAATTAGGAACGGAGAGAGTAGCTCTCAACGGGGATGGAGTACTAGACACATTCACACATGTATCTAACATAGCTTTTTACTACGATTTTTGTATGCGGGAAAAGACTAAAAGATATGTTTGTAAGCAATATATATCTATAGATCATCTCTAATAGATGCCCTATAATAGAGCACCAGTTTTTCGTTATAGAGCACATGTTTTAATGTTTTAGGGCACCGATTTTTCTTTTGCTTTTTCACATGCCCTATAATAGGGCACAGCCGCTCCAACAGATGCCCCAAAATTCAAAGTAAAAGCGCTCCAACACTTGTTTTAGTTCAAACCATAGCATAGTTTTGACACAAATGACACATACATAATTTAAAATACTACATTATGAATTAAACTAGAACATACTAAAACCTAGAACGTGCTAAACTAGTTCAAACTACAATACGGATTACCTCCTAGCTGCTTGCAATCAACACCGGATTCATCATCAGAATCAAAATCCAAAAGTACGGAAGAATCGAAATCCTCAATCTTGATCACTAGAGCCGAGGGTCCAGCAGCCGTGGAAGGGCCAACCTCCGTCTTCGTCTTCTTCGTGTCCCGGCTCGCGTAGAACTCGTACTCCTCCATCACGAGCTCGGGGTTCTCCCGGCGGAGCTTCTCCATTGTCGCCGCATCTGCCTGCTCGGCCTTGATCTGGTGGCGTGCCTTGCGGTCTTCCATCTTGATGGCGCAACAAACCATGCAAAAACTCGGAGCAACGAAGTTCGCTTGCTCGGTGGTCTCGACGTCGGAGAAATTTCACTGCGACCTCGGCCAGCCGTACTGCCATGCCACGGCGACGTAGGCGCGGACGATCTCGTCCACCGACGGGAACGTGCAGAGCCACATCCGTGTGCGGTCGACGGTGATCTTGGCGGCGTACCCCCGATTCCCGTTGCCTCACGCCACGGTAGCTTGTGTTGTTCCTCACCGGTGGCGGAGTCCTGCAGCCGCGCGCGAGGCTCTTCCATGTGCGGGGCTGCCACATGGACGCGGGGCCGGAGGCGACGCGGAGATGGGGAAGTGACGGTGGTGGAGATAGGGAAGTTGCGGCGTCAGTCGAATCGGTGTCGGAGATGGGGAAGCGGCGGGGCGAAACCAATTCCCAGGGCGTGACAGGCGGGGCCCAGGTACATATTCACCACGGCATGCTGATCCGCGATTACTAGCGAGGATGGTCGAATCTTGGCAGCGGAGGTGGGGAAGCGGCGGCGGCGGTCGAATAGGGGCGAATCCTGACGGCGGAGGTAGGGAAGCGGCGGCGGGTCGGGCGAATCGCGACCGTCGGTGGCGGGCGAGGAAGAGAAAGGGAAGGGATAAGAAGTTTCCGGGTGGTGCCTCTCATTGTAAGTGGTTTGCCAAGGACATAGATAACATGATTAATTGTATGCATTAATTAGCACCATTTATGATGCATAAATACAATCAATTCATCTTGGCAAGAGATAGTGGTCCTGTATAAAAGCAAAAAATGTTTATTTGATAGTGGCGCCTTGTATTAGAAAACAGAGTGAGAACAATTTTACAACCATATAAGATTAACATCACTTAGCGAGAAGAATTGATTAGATTTCTACATTGTAAGATAGTGCTCATTAATGTGAATATTGCATGCGATCCTATAGAAACAGGAACCACACGCATCATTTTTATAATTAGCTTGAAATCTCAGAGATTCCACACAATTAACCATGTTGTACATTAGTTGGTTTATTTTTCTTCATATTTAGAAATTGAGATACTGGGCTTGTATACAAGACCAAAGGGAATACTATTTTCCAAAATTTTAGGGCCACTTTAGATCAAAGATTCGTTTGGCCATGCAAAACTAAGTATTACAAAACACATTTTAGTCATGTGGACAAAACATAGAGAAAACAGAAAATATCCCAATGTTACGTAGTGCGGAATTTTCTATGGTGCTAAGTCATAGGAACCCAGTCAAGAAAAAATTACTAATTACTACCTCGGTTCTGTGAGTTCTTGAAGACATCCCCTGAACGGAAAGGCGCGGCAATGGCAGGGCACTCTCGATCTCGTCGACATCCAATGCTGGCTCAACTCTTCTCATATCCCCCCCCCCCCCTCCCCCAGCCCATCGCCCCCCCTTGAAATTGGCCCAAGCTCCGCCACTGCACCCAAGGTCTGCATCTGTGCCTCCCCTGCGTCGGCGCCAGGATCGGGCAGCGGAGCGGCGTCTCTCCCACGCGCGTCGCCACGGGTTCTCGACCTCCATCTTCACCGGCACGCTGTTCTCCGCTGTGGTCGAGATACACCTTCGTCCAGGAGTTTTTGTGCAGCGCCCCTCGCCACGGCCGGCATCCTTGTCCTCGTGCGCCCACCCCTGCTCCACGTCGCACCTCCTCATCCTTGCGGGGCACCATCGGCATTCGGCGGGCGCTGCTTTGGATTCCCGCAGCCAGCGACATGGACTTCGGCGGGCGCGACCCTGCCGTCCCTCATGCCTCCCTTGCGTCAACGCCATGGCCGGGCAGCGGAGCGGCGCCGGCGCGCCGGCCCTCATGTGAGTGCACATCGTTGTAGACATTTTTTCCTGGGGTGTGAACGGCCGCTATTTTTTATGTCAAGGACCTTTTTGTAAAAGAAATTGAGCAGCCAACTAGTGCCACATCATCAAATACATCGTGCCATCAGCCCAGTGACCGTAGATGAGCCTATGAGTCGTATTTAGTTACCGTAAAACAGTATTCTCTGAGTACGATGATCTCGACAAGTTCGTGGACATTTTACTCAAGTGGGAGGATCTCAATCCGCCGGGCAAACGAGAGTGTCTTTGGATACGAACAAAACCAGCAGTGCCTTTTTCCAGAAAGAAGTCGCTGGTTGCACTGCGACGGCACGCCCGGCCGGGGTCTGCCTGCCTGCCTGCCGTGTCTGCTGCGATCGAGGGGTGTGCGTGCCTTGGGCGCTGCGCCGGACAGCGAAACGGCGACGGGTGAAAAGAAGAAAGGCAGTGACGGAGAGAGGCACAAGTCGTCGTCTCGCTTCGGTTGAAAAATCTCGCCGGAGAAGAGTCCAAGTCCAGAACCCACGGCGGCGATCCGATCCACTGTGGATAGTGCCGCCGGTCAACCCAAGGAGGAAGTAGCGAAGCAGATAAGGAAATAATTCACCGGTCAAGCTCACTTGGCGTAAGATGAGATCGATGCGGGAGTCATCTGAACATTCAGACTTTAACCACTCCATTATCCAGCTCGGGGCAGTATCTGTGGCCACGCTAGTTTCTGTAGCCAAGTTCCACTTGGCATTGTGGGTATCGTCTCTGTCTGACGGAAGCTCCTGACCTCATTTTGCAATGGAGGATCCTAAAAATGCGATAAATATAGCAAATGGCGCAAGTGTCATGTCACTATTCTGTGTGTTCCAGGGTAAACCAGCATGCATGGATTTTGATGTTATTGGCGAAGTGCCCAGATACCTAATCCGAGGGATTTTACGAGGACTCTTATTGTGTTATTTGGTTCGTATAGTACTGCTCGCATGGAAATTTCTCCGTATGATTTTTACTAGATTTTGTAAGAGCATTTCCATCCACTTGACCTCTCGCTAGTTCGTACTCCTATGTTTATCTCGTGCACAATCACACAACATTTTTTTAACATTATAGTATTCATGACTCATAACATTTAAGGATCTTCTTTATTGTGTATTTTAAATGAAGGATTAAAAATGCGTAATACCATGGCACAGCTACAGAAAAGGTGACCAGGATGCCTGACTCTAGAAACGGTGCCTACGCCGATGGCCCCCACCCACACGACCACACACATAATTATTGGTGCACATATAACAAAAAATTGCTCTTTTATAAAGAAAACATAAATATACCCGGTATATATTTGAAGTGCACATTACACGAAATATGTGCCATATGCCATATCTCGTTAGCCCGATGGTGGGTCTTTCTTGCTAATGTTCGGCTAACTCGCTAAAAGAAGCATAATGTGCTATCAGGTTCACTAAATAGGGTACATAGGTGACTATTTTCTTAAACAAGTAACATTATCACATACGTAATGCTTGGAGGAAAAACCATGAATTTATTTCAACATTCTACAATATACTTCAAAATAAATGTTATTTTTGTCTCTTTATTTTTAGCCTCATAATACTCGAGTTGGTACAATTAGAGAGTAGGTTTTAAAAAAAAATCTGCTAATTTACAATTCAACAATGCGATCCATGAAATAGCTAATTGAGTTATGTTGTGCTTGCAAGTCTTGGTTGTAGAGGGAAAATGGCAATATGACAATTTTGTGTGAAATAAAAGATGCATAGTATGGGTAATTTTTTCACGCTCTATTTTTTTAACCAAACCAGCTCCCTTATCGATTTCATATAAAGAAACCTTCAGTATATTATAATTTACTCATGCTCTTAATTGTATATATATTTGAAATATAGAAATATGTACAAAAAAATCAAATTACAATTTATTGAAATCATGACAATGTCACTTTCTTTAATTGTCGTATGTGTGGACAACCAATTTCATACTTAGAGCAATCTATTTTATGCTTATATTTAAATCAAAGTTCATAACTGAGTGATCTCCTTGCGCTTCAAAGAGGCGTTCTTTTGCTTCCAAGGAGGCTACTCCCTCCGCCCCAAATTATATGGATTGACAATATATAAGACGTGTTATTTTGTTTTTGCTGATCTTTGATACACATCTTTGACTACTATATACTAAATTATATGGATTGACAATATATAAAACGTAACTTGGGGGTTAGACAACCTTACAATCACGGTAGAAGATTTTTTACTGTGTACACACGAGAGAGCGGGTGCTAACACTCGAACTCAATATCTCGCGGACAGGGAGGTATCAGCACCTCCTATCCATCCAGACTGGGTCTCGGTTCGCATTATATGGATTGGTAATGTATAGAGTAAAATGCCCGCGTGGTCTATCAAGTTGCCATGTATGAGCGGATTGGTCACCAACTCAAAAAATGCTAACTTTTAGTCATCAAGTTATGAAAATGTTAACAACCACCGTGACGGAATGACGAACGTGCAACATTTACACAACTTGGTGACCGATAGTTAGCATTTTTTTGAGTTGATGACCAGTCCGCTCATACGCGACAACTTGGTAGACCGCCCGAGCGTTTTACTCTAATGTATAAATAGAATCGGTGTATTCGTATCTCAAAACATTTTCATATTTCATGTATCCATAGGAGTACTAAGTTTGTGAACATACTACCATAAGTAAGCATAACTAGAGTTAGGGATTTTTTGACAAACATTTTTTTGTTTTGGATGGAGGGAGTAATAATCGTGATCATATGACAAGATCATTACTGATGAACATCAATGCGCGAACAGAGTACCAGGGAGAAATAAACAAATGTAATGACACATAGATTAAGGAAAAGCAAAGACACGGAGCCCGATGGGTACTACGGCTCGGCTCCGACCATAAATTACCATCCTCCTCCTAACACAACACTCTTGTGCTTACGCTCTTGTTCCTCTCCCGTCGGCCTCTTCCCCTTTACTCCCCCGCCACCGCATCATCGCCCTGCCTCGGCCTCCTCCCTACTCCACCACCACCACCGCCTCTCTCTCCCGCGCATGGCTGCTGCGGCTTCCCTTTGGCGTTTCTAGATGGGCTCCTCCTCCCTCCTCCTCTTCCCCTCGTCCTCCTCCTCCGCCCCCAACCACTCCTCTTATTCCCATGCTGCCGCCTCCGCCTTGCTCCCACCCCCGTCCCCCTCCCCCTCCGACCTCTTGCTCTACCTCCAGCACCTAGACCAACAAGACGCCGCCGCCATGGTGCGCAAGCGCCCGGCTCCCGACGTCGACCTGCCCCCGCCGCGGCGCCACGTCACGGGCGACCTCTCCGACATGACCGCCGCTACTGCTCAAACTGCAGTGCCCCCGCCGCCGCCGCTGCCACCTACCGCGCAGCTGCCCGCTCTGCCGATGCAGCTCCCGGCGTTCGGCGGCCACCTGCAGGCGCCGGTGACCATGGACGTGCCCCCGGTACCGCAGGTGGGCGCGGTCGGCCCGGCGGACGCTAACGCGCACAATAACAACAGCACGGCGTGGGTGGACGGCATCATCCGCGACATCATCGGGAGCAGCGGCGCCGCGGTCTCCGTCGCGCAGCTCATCCACAACGTGCGGGAGATCATCCACCCCTGCAACCCCGGCCTCGCCTCTCTCCTCGAGCTCCGCCTCCGCTCCCTCCTCGCCTCCGACCTTGTGCAGCCCGCACCCCCTCCACCACCTCCTCCTCCTCACCATCACCCGCTCGCCCTCGTCTCCGGCGGCAACAACACGGTCCTCTCCGCCCCGCCAGCGCAGGCGCTCGCCCCTCCGCCGCCACCGGAAAAGCGGCGCCGCGAGGAGGAGCAGCAGCACCAGAACCCGCCGCCGCAGTCGCCGAAACCGCCCCCTTCCGCGGAGGAAACCGCCGCGGCAGCGGCCGCCGCTGCCGTTGCCGCATCCGCCGCTCTGAAGGAGCGGAAAGAGGAGCAGCGGCGGAGGCAGCGCGACGAGGAGGGCCTCCACCTGCTGACGCTCCTCCTGCAGTGCGCCGAGTCGGTGAACGCGGACGACCTCGACGAGGCCCAGCGCGCGCTGCTGGAGATCGCGGAGCTGGCCACCCCCTTCGGCACCTCCACGCAGCGCGTCGCCGCCTACTTCGCCGAGGCCATGTCGGCGCGCCTCGTCAGCTCCTGCCTCGGCCTCTACGCGCCGCTCCCCAACGCCGCCTCCCCCGCCGCATCCCGGCTCGTCAGCTCGCGCATCGCCGCCGCGTTCCAGGTCTTCAACGGCATCAGCCCCTTCGTCAAGTTCTCCCACTTCACGGCGAACCAGGCCATCCAGGAGGCGTTCGAGCGGGAGGACCGCGTCCACATCGTCGACCTCGACATCATGCAGGGGCTCCAGTGGCCGGGCCTCTTCCACATCCTCGCCTCCCGCCCCGGCGGCCCGCCGAGGGTCAGGCTCACTGGCCTCGGCGCGTCCATGGAGGCGCTCCAGGCCACCGGGAAGCGCCTGTCGGACTTCGCTGAAACACTGGGCCTGCCCTTCGAGTTCTTCCCGGTGGCAGAGAAGGCTGGGAACCTTGATCCGGAGAAGCTGGGCGTGGACACGCGGCGGCGAGAGGCCGTCGCCGTCCATTGGCTCCACCACTCGCTCTACGACGTCACGGGCAATGACGCCAACACGCTCTGCCTCATCCAAAGGTAATGTACTGCTCCTATGCTATGCTGCTTCCATTTGTCAAATGAATCTTCAAACTTTTCACTTCAGAAATGTCAAGTCATCTTGGCATCAAGCATCAATCACCAATGGTACTCGTACTAGTCAAGTACGCCATTGATTGATTTAACGAACAAGAAACGATGACGTTTAGGAGCTCAAAAAAGTTCGTCATTATGATCAACTTTCTATGCTCTTCCATGATCTTTGCTGATCCGAGAAGAAAATATAGTATAAACTACTCTACTGCAACAATATCTGTTCCATTTGATCCGAGAAGAAAGATACTAGAGCGATCTAAAAGTTCATATCATCATGACCAACTTTTCATGCTAAAAAGCTTTTCAACTTTCTTGTTCCAAGTGCCACAAATCGTGATTATTAAACTGAAATGACTAGCATCTAGTCTAGTACCACTACTAATCAGTTGACTAGGCTAAGCTCTAAAGTTGATCTGTCCCAAGGTACTTGCATTCCATTGCATTTGCATGGGGAGCCAAGAAATCAAGCAAAATGTCATTTTATTCTAATGTTAATTTTGGGGGTTGAGTCTGTCCTTGTTCAACAGTATCATCTTAAATTGATGTACTGATCTTATTATCTGGACCACGGATTATAGGTTGGCGCCGAAGGTGGTGACAATGGTGGAGCAGGACCTCAGCCACTCTGGCTCCTTCCTGGCACGCTTTGTGGAGGCCATCCACTACTACTCGGCACTCTTCGACTCGCTCGACGCGAGCTACGGCGAGGACAGCTCGGAGCGGCACATCGTGGAGCAGCAGCTGCTGGCGCGGGAGATCCGCAATGTGCTGGCAGTCGGCGGCCCGGCTCGCACGGGAGACTTCAAGTTCGGGAGTTGGCGTGAGAAGCTCGCGCAGTCGGGGTTCCGTGCGGCGTCGCTTGCCGGCAGTGCTGCGGCGCAGGCTTCCCTGTTGCTCGGCATGTTCCCCTCCGATGGGTACACGCTCGTTGAGGAGAATGGCACTCTGAAGCTTGGGTGGAAGGATCTTTGCTTGCTCACTGCATCTGCTTGGCGTCCAATCCAGACTTCAGGTCGTTAGAATCGGTCGAGGGCAAGTTTATAGAGCTAAAGTATTAGTAGATCTTAATTAGATGAAACTGCCTTCTTCTTTTGCCTCTTTACCAGCTCAATCTGGTCAATTCTGAGAAAAGGAAAAAGGAAACCGTTCTGATCACTAATTTGCTAGGTCTCTCCACAGTGATAGTTACTAATGTTCAGGTTTTTAGTAGCTTATGTTCACTTCATGCTCAACTTTACCATTTTGATCAATCTAGTGTACCATTTTCATCTTGTGCCTTCTAATCCTTATGATATCAGATGTCATCCTCCTTATTACAGTCCTTGATCAAATATTTGGTGCCTACTTTATCAAAAAATATTTGGTGCCTTGAAGTGATAAACGCCAGATTTTGCGGTGACTAAATTGTGCAGTATCCCATTAACATGAGAGTTTACATGTCCATCTTCTACTGAATATATGGTTGATGCTACAAATATATGATTTGGCAGTGGCAAGTGATTCAGTCAGTTGTATAGTTCACGCTTGATGGTTTCCGTTGATTCTCAGCATCTTGTTTATTAGACATCACTTTTTACGCACCTGCATAGTCATGGATACATAATGGTGTTCACCAATTCTTGTCTCTATCTGCATGTATGCTTTAACACCTTTTTCACTTTTGCTTCCATGAGGTCATTAGCTTGTTGACTTAGCATTGCCTTTGCATCACCAGTTTTAGTATTTTGAACAATCCTAACCAGCTTGGATCCATATTTGGGTATTTTGTTAGTTCACAGTCCTCATCAGGCAATCTCACTCCATTACTGCGAGGAAAAGTCTGTGCTTCTTGGATAGTAATTATTTTGTAAACCAAAGCATGTTTGTTAGGCACTTGTTAATGTACTAGGACATCACTATCTCAGATCTCCCCTGTTGGAATACCATTTTTGGTAGCAATTGCCTGGTGAGTTATCGGACGTTCACTGTGGTATTTAACCACCACAAAAATCTTGTTAAACCTTTGATTATCAAACTAATACTTGTGTTTTATTTTATTTTTTGTATTTTACTGTTGTTTACTGTTTATTCACTAACCGTGACAAAATAAGGACCAGAATTCTCAAGCATGTACTAGTGTACTAATCTCAGAAGTTTCAAAAAATTAGAAAATAAATCGTAGATGTCAATAATAATATGATCTACAATTGCAAGTGTGCAAATAATCAAACCAAAACTTGTCCTATTTTAGGCTGGGTAAAATTGACAAAAGGGTGGATCTGTATCGATGAACAGTACACAATTTTAAAAACTTCAAAATTGGTCAGATTTGTCTTTTTATGTGGATCTGAATACGAAGTTTGCACTGAGGTTTTGCACACTGGTAGAATTTAACATTATCTACGCATAGGATTTTTATTTTGATTTTTTTAAACTGGAAAATGATGATTTTTAATTTTCCAGAGGTCTTGGTAACGATGTCGTGTTAACATTATCTACGCTTAGTAATTTTCCAGAGGTCTTGAATTTTCCGTCAGAACGATGTCTTGGTAACTTGACAATAAGAATCAGCCTTTTTCCAGAGGTCTGCTGCATTTTCCAACTATTAACACGACACTGGTACCGTTACTAAGCAGCCTAAGTTTGCAGCTTTGGATCTATGAAAAAAAAAAGGTGTATATGGAGCATAGTATACATGAAATATGAAAAAAAAAAGTTAGTACAGAGTTGGCGTGACATGTTCCCTCTAATCCCAAAATCGTGGGAATTTTATTCACGTGAGGGTGGATAATGCGCATATGCCCTGTTTTTAGAAAACATATTTCAAAATTTTAAATAAAAGTTACATACTACATATTCATGTTCTATGTGTGCGCACAAAGTTTTGTGGAAAAACGACTTTTATTTGCAGAATTTTACTTTGGCTCCTGAGCTCATATGCTTCCCGCTAAATAAAAAATTTGAAACAAATAGTAAAATATTTCAAAAAATTATACAAAAATTTAGTGATGAACATATACATATTTTGTACATACGTACTAAATTTTTTCTGCTTTGCGGAAAAAAGAAAAAATAACTGCTCTGAAAAGATATTTTTTAAATCTCATTTTGATCACTGGATTTGTCATTTTTGCACAGAACAACAGAAATGCCATTCCCTCACGAAATTTGACTAGAATGTTGAAAACATATATATGTTTGCCGCCAAATTGTTTTAGAATTTTTTAAAAATAATTTACTATTTTCTCGATTTTTTTAATTGACCAGGAGCATATGAGCTCGGGAGCAAAAATGCCTACCTCTTTTATTTGTTTGTTTAAAGATATAAAAGAATGTCTCGTGAATTGTTTCCCTGAAAGTTTTTGTTTTTCGCGGAAGCAAAATAAAAAGTCATTTTTTCATAAAACTTTGTGTCTCGTGCATATTTTATGGAGATATACACAGATAATTTTTCCCTTTTTTAACATTTAGTATCGTATTTAAAATACATTTAAAAAATATTATAGTGGAGACTAGGTTCAGATCTTGCCCTCTTATGTCAGGCTGTGCATTTTTGGATCGGCTGGTTCCCCGCTTGTGCGGTTGGGGTACATCGCACATTCCTCAAAACAACCCAGAGCGTGCCCATTTCGGAACGTTTGAATCTGCTTTTTTCGTGAAGCGGGCTCATGTGAGTATAATGAGTCGTGCGCGAATGCTTCATAAGCTGGAATTGCAGTTGAACCGGAAGGAACTAACTGCCAAATTATTTGCGCGACGAGAAGTTGAAAATATGCCCTATAGTCACAAATATTAGATTCAGTTGTGAAACTATATATTGTACGTGCTTGTTCGAATGGTCCCTAGTCGATAAGGTTATGGGGGCACATATGACTAGTGTATGATCTTGTGAGCTGCCTAACATGATCAAGATCGATTATTTTAATGCTATGTGATGTGTTTGCTGGGATCTGATGGATTATGAAGTTATGATCAGATTGTGCATGATTCTTATATGTTGATTTATGTTCTTGCATGCTCTCCGATGTGCGTAGTTACTTTGGCCAAGTGATTGTGTGTATCTCCAAGAGAGAGTATTTATGCTAGATAGTGGGTTAATGCCCCCCTTTTGTTCCTGAGCACGAGTGACAGAAACGTCTAAGGGCGAGGGTGTGCTGTTGCTACTAAGGGTAAAACAACGGTGTTAATGTTTCTTTGATATTAGTATTGGTTATTTCATGCGCTTTACTTAATGCAAATGTCTGTTGCTTGTAACTTAATACCATTGGGTGACAGGCTGGATAGCGATGCCACGGTGGACTTTTTAGATAAAGATGCCGTTGAATTCAACGGTCTTTATTCATTGTCGTGATGCCTACATAAATATTATCAGGTTCTCTATGTCATAGTTAGATTAAGTTTGTGTTATAATCTTGTCAATTGCCTAGCTGTAATTTGTTTACCCATCATATGAGTGTTTTATTTAATTGAGAGACTCCACTAGTGAACCCATGGCCCCCGGTCCATCTTTTTACATTGATTGCAACCTTTATTCATCACTTTTCATCATCATTACTCCTCTGGTCCACTTTCATATTTTCATCTATTTCACTATACAATTAACCGCTTTGTTTTCTGCGAGACCGGAAATATTGACAACTTTTCCGCCGTTGGGGGCAAAGTAATTGGTTGAGTATGTGCAGGTCCACGTCTGTTTAAGATTAAGCGCATGAGATATTCAACATTCACTTTGTTATTGATTTCAAAGTCTTACTGGTTCGATAAACCTCGGCTCGTTAACGAGGGAAAACTGCTACTTACTACATCCACGCCTTCGCTTGGGGCACAACCCAACGCTACCATCACTGATCATCAGTCCTCACAAGACCCGAGGGCTAATCAAAGGCTACTCCGTTACCGGGTAGTTATAAAGATAAATTTTTGGTTAGATGTGAATAAGTAACATGGTGTTGTTGATCAAGATGGAATTCACCTCTCCACCTAGAGAGATATTCTCCGAACCCTCGCGAGCTTTGATTCAGTGAGTATTGCCATGCGACTCGGTTAAGAGTTAATCGGTAACTCAGACTAAGAGTTAGTCCAATAAATCTATATCACAGGATAGGGAACAAATGTCAAACTATTAGAGAGAATTAAAGTACTCGTCTATAGCTCGACAAGGTAATATCGTGAGGCAAAGATAATAAACCATATGAAACCTTGTGAAGGTTCATCATGGCGAATTTACGTCACTCAGGAGGTGGCACATTCGGCTAGGACGCTAACGGTTATCGACTTGAGGCCATGTGTTAATTGAAGCGAGCGGTGACTTGGCGACATGGTGGGAACTCGAAGAAGTAAGTCTTCGTGTGTCCAAGTGGTCGTGAACCTATATTATCACCCCCTTGGGGAATGAGATGCAATCGTATGTGATCTGAGTGAAACAGGTCATGATGGTTGAACCCGAGTGTCACCAGGATAAAAGTAGGCTGACATAACAATGTGCAAACATGTTTCTCACCACTACAACTGTGATCTCCACCGACCACCCTCGGATCCTTGTGCGCGTGTCACCGATGGTGGGCCCGGAAGCGCCATGGCACGCAGCCTCAGATTGGTCTCCCACACCCGCACCGCTACGCCTCCCACCTCACACGACCAAGAAGTCAACCGACTGATAGAGGAGAGATGGCGACAAGGATGGAAGAGCAAAAAATGCGGACATATGAGGTTTGCTGCGTAACCGTGGCAACCGAGAGAACCAGCATTGCAAAAGTGTTTCCCTCCTTTCGGACATGGGTGTTTTGCCACATAGGTATAGATGCACCCGTTATGACAAATACATTTTAAATGTATTTCAAAAAATGGGAATAAAAATATTTGGGGTACATCGGGACATTAAATGTTGGCACACAAAGTTTCAAAAAATATATTTGTTGCTTATGTGAAAAAGACAAAAAAAATGTCTCGTGATAACTCATTTCGAAGCACCCAAACATTGTCGTCTTTTTTATAGAGGCCACAAAAAATGTCTTTCTTTGTACCAAGAACTAAGTGTGTGAACAAATAATGTCAGGATGTACATCCAAAATTTTTGTTTTGAATTTCTGACATTTAAAAATACTGGTTTTAGTCGGTGTTTGCATCTACACCTATGTGCCAAAATAGATTACCCCCCTCCTTTCCTCCTAGTCACATTTCCTTATTAAGAGGGTTACCTGTCAATCTTGCTCTCATGGTTTATCTGCCAATCCTTTTTTATGGAAAGTTTAGCTCAGACATGGTACCATGAAGAACATGACAGTGAAGCACCGATGAGATGAGCCTTGCCCCCACCTCATCCATGTCACCTGCAGCAGCGTTATCTATCCCTCTGCTAAAAGGGAAACCCCTACTTTCTTTCCCTGATGAGGAGTCGATGAGACAGAGGTTGAGCGGGCAGAGTGGGGAGAGAGAGAGAGAAAGGTCGCTGGCTTTATGGCGTCTGCACCTCCGCCTGTTCGCCATCAATGTGATAATAATAACGCAGTCATCATCTTCTCTTCTCAGCAGTGAAGGGCCCAACCAAGAGGAAGAAAGAGATGGAGCGGTGGTCCTCCTCTGCTGTCTCTTGTAACCTTGTTGTTCTCTTGTGGGTTTGTTTGCCTGCCGTTGGTATTTGGACGATGGTTGTTGCGCGTGCTAAATGCAGCTGGTCTGATGAGACGCTTGCCGGCCTCCCATGATTTTTAGCTACAGAGGGAAAGGAAGAAAGAAAACAGTCCAGGGTTTGCAGCTACTGCATGCTGCCACAGTTGATCTGGATGAGATTGTGGCATTGATCAGCTACAGGATGGTGATTGATGCCACTTGTTGCTGCGTGTTGATGGAGTGTGGGCCAAGCCGTCGCCGCTGCTGCACATTCTTGTGTGACTGTGCTTTGTGAGTGTGATCACAACATTGCTCAGAGCAAAACCGGATCGGGGTTTCTGTTTTGTGGGGGATCGATGTGCCTACCTCTAACATACAGGCTTGAAGTGTGGTCTCAGATTGTGGGGCTCATGGTAGTAGTATGATAGGAGGGAGATGGATTATCGAAGGGAGTTGGCATCAACTGTCATGTCAATTCAACCGGGAAACCGGGAAAGGCTCGTCTCCTTTCCTGCCTCGTTGCTGGAAAGGGCATAGTCCCAGGAGTGGGTGAAACCATTCATTCCGGTAGTAATAACTGCCTCTTCTCAGAGAGTGAATAGAGAGAACATGGAGCATTTACAACCCACTTTTGGAAAAACATTTAAAACATATTTAAAATATGTCCAAAAAATCTGGTAAAAAGTACATGCATATATCTCGCATAACATGTGGATGACACAAAGTTTCGTGAAAAGTTTACATTTTAGTTTTCATTCAAAAAAAAGAGAAATTTTTGTGACTTACATAGAACACATATGACAGATTTTTGTCTTTTTCACACAAGTCAAGTAAAAAGTCGTTTTTGGACGAAACTTTTGACGCACACTAGAAACTACAACATGTACGCGTGCATATTTTTTTCGAAATTTTTGGACATTGCGAAAATACATTTTCGAACCGGGTGCAAATGTCCCATGTTCACCTTTGCATTTCTCCCTCTTCTCACCTTTTCGCCGGTCATAAATTTGGTCATCGGTGGAGGGAGAGAGAGGTAAATCTACCCACTATCTCGACGTGGACGACAGTTTTAACACTAAGTTACCAAATGTTCACAGTGTGTATTTTTAGTTTTTTACGCCTAGGCAGTGAATATTTCAGTTTTGAAAAAACAAATCTAGACGACCTTTTCTTATAGTGTAAAAATACTATTGTACAATTTTTGGTAATACCGTTAGTGCATAATACTGCAGTTTTCACTAAAACCAACCCCCGCAAAGTCTTAAACCATGGTATTTCATGCCGTGTTCATAGTACGTGACAATCGCCCTTCTTGGGGAAATGGTGGCACCTACTTCCTCCCGTCCATAATAAGTTGCGTCTAAGTGCTGGTCAAAGTTAAATTTTACAAAATTTGATCAAGTATGTAAAAAAATGAACATATGCAATATCAGATGTATATTATATTATTCATTAAGATCTTTATATATCTCTACTATAAAATTACAATAGGTGATGGTTCAACGGTAAGTCGCGATATGTCAACCGTTGGATTAAACTTTTCCCGATCTGAGGTAGCACGAGAGAATAAAAAAAAAAGGTCCACTATCTAAGTTTTATCCAAATCCAACACGTACTCCAACCTAGACATGTACGTACCACGCACTAGCTCTTTTTTCCCTGCACGTGACCCGTATCAATTCCCAGTAAAAATATGTAACCGAGTCATATACGTACACACTCTAGCTTTTCCATGTGATATTTTTATATGCATGTGATATTCTTCCGAAATATTTTTTTCAATCAAAAATAGGCTGAGCGTGAACTTTGCACCTGATACATCCAGGTTGAAGTTGTCCGTGTATTTTTTCAATCATTTTTTTTTTGTTATGATGCATAATTAAATGTGCTAATAATTAAATAGACCTACCTAATTATCATTTCCTAACTAATCTCTTCATATGAAACAAAAAATACATCCAAATAAACCTTTCATGGCCACCGATGTTGACAATTACATCCTTGTGTAACGCCACCACTACAGCTGGTCACAAAAATTTCCTTGGAATACATTACTACTCATCTGATCTGTATTAACTGTCGCAAGCGCTATAATAATTTGTGCTACCGCTGCACATTTTCAACGACATTAATTTGGACCGGAAGGAGTACAAAATATTTATTATGTGTGTAAAATTTCACTTCTCATGATTATAGAGAATGACAAAGATGGGGGGAGATATATCAGCAATGCGTGGGCACTTAGCTATATTCATTTATAAGGTTAGATTCGTGATAGTTCATCCGGGCATCCGTACTACCATACAACACTTCATCCTTCGTATATGAAAACGGAACACTCCACGTGTCGTTTCGTTGTCGTCTCGCTAATATCCCTGAGGCCCCGCTTGGATGGTCGTAATCCGGCCGTAAAGTGGAGTATTAGGCCCCGCTTGGGAATCCGTTTTATTTTCCCCCTCGGCCGTTTCCGAGCGTTTCCGAGCATAATTATACAGACCGCGGTAGCTCCGTAATTTTTACCGACAGAATACGGCGCTGAAACGGCCATCCAAGCAGGCCCTTAGTGTGCGCTGGAAAAAAAAGGGTTGTGGTCAGCAACCCCACTTGGATGTCAGTTTAAATTTTCCCTTCCGTCTCGTTTCCGCCCGGAAGACGTGGAGATTTTTACGGACCTGCCATCCTTCATGAAAAATTCCATCGTATTCTTGTGCACGGTCATATACAGGCGTAAAGTAAAACGACCCTACAAATAAACCTACGAGCCAAGTGGGGCCTGAGTAGTACTCAGTCTACGTGAAATCCCTTTGTCTGATTGTAGTGCGAATCAAATACGACATGAACATGACAGAGCTCTAAACAAAAAAGTTTGACGTGGAAATGTCTTAATTTGGTGGTATAAGAAAGCCCTGTTTTTATTGATCATTTGCATTTAGTGAAATAAACTTGAATTATTTTTACTAAATACATGGATGAATATGTGATCTACCCGTAACAACGCACGGATATTTTGCTAGTATATATACTATATAATACGGCTTGTGTTTCTCTCTTGGTCCGTCTGGTAGGTACGTCGTGCGTTGTTACCGAAAAACGGTACGTCGCGTCTGGTCTCGCTATAAAAACCGGACACGGAACATCGTGCCTCTTCTCGCTGAAAAAAACGGAGACCGGTAAAGAGACCTACTGCCTACTGGGCCAATGCAGTCTGGGCCGTTTTGGACGCAGGTCACGCGCTGCTCCGACGACGACGCCGCCGCCTAGCCGACCCACTACCGCCAGGCTCACGACCTGCATCGAGTTGCACCGGGTGCTCCTCCCTAGCGCCCGGGCGATCTCCTGCCTTCATTTCGCTCAACGATTGCTTAGTTGGGCCTTAATATGGCAGCGGCCCATTTACCACTTAGTTGGACCTTGGATGGCAGCGGACCACATACCTCGTTCGTTCATATAATTCTTTGGATTCCGCCGTGTACGTCGAGATGGTTACATATAGAATGAAAGAAAGGAGCTATTTAAACATGTACATGTCTCACTGAAGTAGCGAGGTGGGACTAAAAAGGACCTACACCCACTGGACGCGGACGCACCGTGAGCATTGCATGCTGCTGCGTGTCGCCACTTCCGGTCGATCGATCCGCGTCCAGTGGCTCTGATACTGGCATACTGCCGTCTCCGTGCAATAGGCACATGCCTGAACCGTGAGTTGTTTAGGGAATTTTCACGTGCTAAGTTGTTTATCAGGAACAAATCACAACTAGAAAAAGAGAACAAAAACAGAGAAAAAAGATACAGTATTTGAATAACATGTGAAAAATCACAACTATAGTTGGGACGAAAAATCTAGCGTCCGAGGAACAAAAATGACATCTATAAGGAAAAAAAACATTCAAGTACGAGGAAAGAAAATAATGCTCTGGAAAAATTCATGAAGGATGGAACACGAATTTAATACTTCGAACAATTTTCTAGCGCTCGCGAAACAAACTTGTCTTCATGAGGGACAAACTATGTTGACCAAATGAAAAATAATCGTGATTACATGTGCCACAACAATCTTCCTATTGCGTCACTTGGTCGTCTCCATGTCCGTCGTCGCTACCGCACCGACGTTCACTTCCGACTCCCACACGGCTCGTCTTCGTGTCCATCGTCACGTTAGACCGCGACGATGTCCACTCCTGAGTCGGGTTACCATTATTAGAAACTAAAATAAAAAAGACATGGAAAAACAAAAATCCTAGCTTAAATGTAGAAGAAAAATTAAACTAAGAAAAAATGGATCAGCAAAAAGAACGAAAGAAGAAGAAAAAAAGAAAAGGAACGAATGCATAAACATAGAACAAGAATTTAATTTATGGGGGCGAGCTAATGATCGTAGACTACATGATTTTTTTAAATAAAAATCTGAACCATTTTTGAAAATTGATCATTTTCAAAATCGTAATTTTTTTAAAAAATTAAAATTTATAAATTTGAACATTTTTATATCATATCATTTAAAAAATATAAAAATAAACTAAAAATGATTTTTTTGGATAAAACAAAAATGGTAGTGAACCAAAAATACAGGTGACCGAAAATAATTGTGAACACAAAATATTGGTGAACCAAAAGTAATAGTGAACCAAAAATACAGGCGAACCAAAAATAATAGTGAAATGAAAAGAGACCAAAATTTGGGTGAATCGAAAATAATAGTGAACCAAAATTTGGGTGAACAGAAAATAGTAGTGAACCAAATTTTCGGGTGAACCAAAAATACAGGTGAACCAAAAATAAGAGTGAACCGAAAAGGAACCAAAATTCGGGTGAACCAAAAATAATAGTGAACCAAAATTTTGGGTGAACCAAAAATACGGGTGAACCAAAATTCGGGTGAACAGAAAATAATAGTGAACCAAAATTCGGGTGAATCGAAAATAATAGTGAACCAAAACTCGGGTGGACAAAAAATACTAGTGAAATGAAAATAACAGTGAATCGAAAAGGAACCAAAATTCGGGTGAACAGAAAATAATAGTGAACCAAAATTCAGGTAAAACAAAAATAAACCAAAATTTCGGGTGAACCAAAAATACCGATGAACCGAAAATAATAGTGAAATGAAAAGAAACCAAAATTTTGGTGAAAAGAAAATAATAGTGAACCAAAATTTGGGTGAACCAAAAATAATAGTGAACCAAAAATACAGGTGAACCAAAAATAATAGTGAACCGAAAAGGAACCAAAACTCGGGTGAACCAAAAATAATAGTGAACCAAAATTCAGGTAAACCAAAAATAATAGTGAACCAAAATTTCGGGTAAACCAAAAATACCTGTAAACTGAAAATAACAGTGAACCAAAAAGGAACCAGAATTTGGGTGAACCAAAAAATAAGAGTGAACCAAAATATGGGTGAACCAAAAATAATAGTGAACCAAATTTTCGGGTGAACTAAAAATGCAAGTGAACCAAAAATAATAGTGAACGGAAAATGAACCAAAATTCGGTTGAACCGAAAATAATAGTGAACCAAAATTTAGGTGAACAGAAAAAATAGTGAACCAAAATTTCGGGTGAACAAAAAATACCGGTGAACTGAAAATAACAGTGAACCGAAAAGGAACCAAATTCGGGTGAACAGAAAATAAAAATGAACCAAAATTTGGGTGAACCAAAAATAATAGTAAACCAAAATTTCGAATCAGCCAAAATACAGGTGAACTGAAAATAACTGTGAACCAAAAAGTAACCAAAACTCGGGTGAACCAAAATACGGGTGAACCAAAAATAATAGCGAATAAAAATTTCTTATGAACAAAAAAATACTGGTGAACTGAAAATAATAATGAAACCGACAAGAACCAAAATTCGAGTGAACCAAAAATTCAGATGCACCGAAATAGTTATGAACCAAAAATACCGGCGGATCCAAAATAATAATGAAGCAAAAAGAAACTTAGACATAGTGGACGCTCGAGGACAAAATATGATTTCACGAGAAAAAACATAATTTTGGACTAAGATGATACAAAATTTTGAAACATGAAATAAAAACTAAAAACTCTACTTTAAATAGAATAATATGAAGAAGAAATGGAAAAATAAAATTACAAAGAAATAAAAGGAAAAGAGAGAGAATACAGGAAATAAACAAAGAAAAGAGAAAGAAAAAGAAATAGAAAAGCGTACGTACAACGAAGGAAATAAAGAAACAAAATTGAACGATGAAGGAAAGAAAGCATACGCACAAGGAAGCGAAGAAAGCGTACCTACAACGACGGAAAGAATGAACGGAAAGCGTATGCAACCTCCAGCTGAACATCGCTAACGTAGTACTGGGCCGAGCCCAAAAACGCAAATTGTTCAGCGAAACGGCGCTACGAATCGCCCGAGTGATATCGAGCAATTCGCGTTGCACCGAGCTGGAGGAAAGCTTTAGCCCACCTCCTCGAAACAGGCTTTCGCCCCGCTATATTAATATAGCAACCACACGATACAACTGCAGGGGCTACAACACAAGCAAGCCCAAAAGAAACACAAGAAGAAAGAAAAGAGAAACTAATGCCAACAGCGTCGGTTCGACGAAAAACGAAGATGATCCGCAACCGCTGCGCCCTCCGGAGAATTCCCACCACGCTCTTAGCACTCGATGCACCGTGTACCAAGCAACACCTTCAAGAAGGGGTGCGACGACAACGACGCTGCTGCCCGGACGAGTCCTAGGGTTTCCCCCGGTACACGGAGGGGCAAGGAGAAGGGGTACACCCGGCGCCCTTTAGGGAGGACGGCGGCGCCCGCGGGCGTCACCGCGTCGGTGTCGGCCAAAACCGACAAGGATTTCTCCCGACCCCCAAAAACCCGCCCTAGACGCACCATCGTGCTCCCCCAAAGCTCACCGCCCACCAACACGCGCCACCACGGTTTTGCAACCATCAACGCTGTCTCACCGTGGCCATGGGAACGAGGCCAGCGGAATCGAGAAGGACACACCAGGAGCAAGAAACGATAACCTTTAGTCCCAGTTCGTATTACAAACCGGGACTAAAGATGGACTTTTAGTCCCGGTTAGAGATACAAACTGGGACTAAAGATATTTTTAGTCGAAATTCAAATTTAAGTTTTTTAGTTCAAATTTAGGTTTTTTGTCGAAATTCAAATATGTTTTGGACATATCAAAAACTGGGACTAAAGATATTTTTAGTCCCGGCCAACCGGGACTAAAGGTTTTTTTATTTTTGCCGGAAATTCAAATTCAAATTTAAGTTTTTTGTCGAAAATTCAAATTATTTTAATTTTTTTAATTTTTTTAATTTTTTTCGAATTAATAATTTATTTCTACATATAGATTAGTATGAATTAATTATTGTTGTTTATGTTAATATAGATTTGGAATTCAAAAAATAATAGCATGTGCCATCGTGCAGGAAGATTTAAGTTTTTTCGGAAATTTAAATTATTTTATTTTTTTGGAATTAATAATTGATTTCTGTATAAAGATTAGTATTACTTCATCATTGTTGTTTATGTTAATATAGATTTGGAATTAAAAAAATAATATCATGTCTCGTCAAAGTGTAAGGGATAATAAGATTGATAGCGTAGTATTATCAAGATGTACTCAATGCAATTATGTAAGCTAGTTGGTAAGGAACTCAAAAGTTAAGCGTGCTGGAGGTGGAGCAGTGTGAGGATGGGTGACCGACCGGGAAGTCTGCCTACAAGTGTGAGGATGGGTGGAGCAGTGTAAAATTCGGGGTGATTCGAGATTAAACTGACAAATAATTCAAAGATTCGAAATATCAAAAAAAATTAAAAAATTAAAAAAAATCGAAAAAATATGACTTTTAGTCCCGGTTGGTGTTGGTTGCTGTTGGTAACACCAACCGGGACTAAAAGGTCCTCCAGCCCAGCGGCCAATCGCGCCCACATGGAGGGTCCTTTAGTCCCGGTTCGTAACAAACCGGGACTAAAAGGGGGGGGGGGGGGGGGGCTTTAGTCCCGATTTGGTAGTCCCGGTTGGAAAACCGGGACTAAAAGCCCTTCCAAACCGGGACTAAAGACCCATTTTCTACCAGTGTCAGAAGGCGCAACCGCTGACAGTATTCAATATTTATACTTATGGATCATTTTTGTAAAGTGAGAGTGTAGGTGAATTGTATACACTGAGTTCAGATGCTTAGATATCTACTAAGTACTATTAGCAAATCATAATTATACATTAATTCATACACACTGCATTATTTATTGCTACACTGTAATGATCGGAATAGGACGCACGCAGTTTAAGAAAAACTTTAACCATCAAATTTTGTCAACAAATACAAATTTTATGTCACAAAAATTATACCATTGGATTTATATTTATAAAGAGTTTTCAACGATATAACTTTTTGATGTATAATTTATATTTTTTTTGACAAAATTAATGTGTTTATCAAAATACGTGTGTGCCCTATAAATTGTACCGGAGGGAGTACATATTTTTAGAAAGTTTTCTCCTATATGTTCTGAGTAACAATCTCTAACTTTTGTGTTAATACACACAGTTGCACCAGATAAGATAACACGAACAAAAATATTGAATGCCAAAAAACTCAGGACCACTCATCAGTTGTTCAGCTTTCTTCATTCATCTATGGTTTTGTCTATCATGATATTTATCAATAAGCAAGGGCTCAAGTCGTGTTATTGGCAATCTCTTTTATTGATGCATGGATGCTTGACATCTCATTTTTATGTGTGTTTCTTTTCACTCATCAACCCTCTTCCCTTGAAGTTGCATTTTTTATAGTGCTACAAACAAAGAATTTTTAATAAACTAAGGTTTTTTTTTTTGGTTGCATATTTGCAGGGCTCTAGAGGTTCTTCTTTATTGTTTGTTCAAGTATAGTGTTGTTAGTTGTAAGTATGCTACAACAAGAAGTGCGGAATGATTAGGAAAGCAAGTATACATCGTAGAAATATGAGAATCCAAATAACAATTATTATTCTAAATAACTTTGTACCGCTGTTATAAATTGATGAAGCCCGTAGCAACATACGTGCCGTTTTTCACTTAAGCCCCTTGGAAAACTGGAAATTGAACCCGCAGTCCAAGTCGTACCCCTCCGTCAGGCAGCTTCGATCCACAAAAAATCCCAAGCAAGGAGTCGTGCGTCCGAGCTAGGGTTCCATCCCGCCGCCGCCGCTCACTCCGGTCGCCGGTCCCCGCCGCTCATTTCCCGAGCGAGGAGGCGTGCGTCCGAGCTAGGGTTCCATCCCGCCGCCGCCGCCCGGTCCCCGCCGCTCACTCCAGCAGCTCGTACCCACAGCTCAGTCAGGCGCTGTGTTGGTTCTCAGAGTGGAAAACGGCAACGAGGCGTTCAACTACACCTCCAACCTCCTCTTCGTGCGGTCCAGGGAGCTAAAGGAAGACGGTCAATGGAGGCGAGATCCTTCCGGTGCCTGCTGCTGCTCAGGCCCCATGTGGCCATGTGGGCATCACCTGAAATTGGATGTGCCCATTCGTGTCGGTATGTGCGTGTCTCCCCTTCATTAGGTCCATGTCCAGCCATCCATGAGTACTACTTAGTTGGCCCAGCTTGATTTGCTTCTTATTTTCCTTTCTTGACTTGGGATTAGTTAGCAGCATGGATGAATTAAATCCGAATGTAGTTTCATCTCTGAGACTTTGTGCGCACTTCAACACATGTCATCTGTTTGTGTTAATGCCTTAAACGATATGCATATATATATTTGGAGGGTCAAATTGTTCATATTCATATCGTCCAATTTTTTTGTTCAGCTTGGCATTATGCTGATGCCATGCATACTCTTAAATGCGATTGGATTTTTCTGCTCAAATCAAACCAATACATGGTTTGCTCTCACTACATCAAAATATTCTCTACTCAAGATCCATTTCTTCCCAACGATGCAGGATGGCAATCAGAGATGCATTTCTGTTAAGATCAGGACACATGCATTTAAAAATAATAATCTGAATATTTATTGAAAGAAAAAGCTAAATATTATGATGTGTTATCTGTGTAAGAACCTGAACATATAAATGATTATGAGAACCTGAACTAAAATCATTTATCTTATGTGCATGGACCTGACTACATATTTGTACTAGCTAAACAGATGTTGTTCATATTTTAGCACAATTACCTCATTTCTTAAATAGACAGCCATGATGATAATGCATGTACACTTACAGATTTTATAGTACTTATTCTTACTGCTTGCATATTGATACATCATTAGCTGAATGTTGTTTCTCTAAAAAATGACATGGATATCGTCTTCTATTTGCTTTGATTAAGATATTGAAGTTGGCCGTGACGCAACACCTTCTGGTGGCTGTGGACAGGTTCGATCTGGGCAAGTTGAAGCAGATGTGCGGTATGAAGCCGTGGAGAAGCTCGACGTCGAAACGGTGGTGCCGACGTTGCCTTTGCCGGAACAGCACCGATGCCCACTTCTGAGCGATTTGTGTGCGACGTTTATGCTATCATCTCACGACAAAAAAGTTCAATCATCTCACGACGAGCACCCCCGGAAAATATGAGTGAGAGCCTAGGCAAAGTGGCACTGGACCTTCGTGTGTATGATTACGCTATATATGTTGTATATGCATGGTTGTAGACTTATGCTTAGCTTTATTTGATAACTTCTTTGGGCGGCTTATGAAGTATACTTTCTTTTTCTCTTATGTCAGTTTGAGACACTTACACAAATATAGTGTATGTTATATATCTCACAAAATAGCATAATAAAATAAAAATATATGATTGTCAAAACGTATGCAACGTAATAGTTTTTCACTCCCGTTGCAACGCACGGGCATTTTGCTAGTTGTAGTAATATTGATTTGGTATAATAGATGTTCCTATTTTTATCAATATAGTACTCGTTCCGTTCCTAAATATAAGATGTTTTAGCCTGTCCTGACCACACATTAATCTTACACTAAAACATATCTAGATACGTGTGTGCCAGAGGACATTAAAACATGTTATATTTAGGAACGGAGGGAGTACTTGGTTAAACTTATCAATTTAAATTTGACCAAAACTCTTATTCGCAACATATTTTATACAAGAGGGGGTACGGATATAACGCTCGTCCCAAACTCACAAGAAATCACACTTCTTGTGATCAATGTGATGACCAAAGCAAGCATCAAAACAAGGACAGTTGAGAAAATTCAAAATAGACCCTATTTTTATAGGTTTGGTTGAATTGGATGTCATCCATTAGTCGATATCCTCGACGTCGAATGTTGTCTTCAGTAAAATGTGCATTTTTTCCTATACCCGGTTATTTGGTTTTTAATAATGCATAAAATGCTTAATAAACATCGCCTTGTGCATCGGCATCCACGTCGTCATGCACGATTCCAATACTAGATACAAGACACTACTCACCGATCGGTTCACTCCCAAGCGGCATTGCACGCCATTGTTTTGTCACGCTACCCATTGCCCAGTGCTCTTCCCTGCATTTCCACCCCTCTGTGATACCATTGCACCTTTGTGTGTGTCGACCGCCTTGGTTTTGTTTTTGCTCTCTCGTGGATTTTAGCCTGCTGGTGCTCCTCCATCGGACACCATTCCTCCTCGAGTTTCCCTCGCATGTTGCTTCTCTCCTCCCGACCCAGGCGTATGCTTCAAACATATTTTTCCAATGCTACAAATGTGTTTCTGTGATGTTGTGTGCGTTGGGTACATACGTCGGTTTTTGTTGTTTAAGAGGGTGACACATTCTCCCAGGATTTGTGAAATATGTTGTAATTTGTTTGCTATATTGGAGTGGTCGAAATGTTGCAACCATTTTTTTACAACTTTCCGAAATGACGGGAACAGATGTTACAAGCGAATGGTGCAAACCCGTGTATAAATTATTGCACGGAGGGTTTTGTTGCGATGAACGTACACGCCAGATTTACCACTTAGGCCTCGTTTGGTAGGCGGGGGTGGGCCGGGAATTGGAGGGATTTTCCGCGCGGGGGTCGAAACCCCCCAAATTTCCCGAACGGCCCGTTTGGCGATTGGGGCAGAAGGGCTCACGTTCGTACGTGGCCTATGGTTTATATTTATAGAGGTACAAAGTGTACAAATACAAGCTGTTACAAAGGTACAGATATACAGGCCTAATACAACATCTAACACCCTCCCTCAATCTTAACTGTACCCTGAAGAATTCAGTAAGTTAAGATTGCGTCTACAACGGTCAAAGAGAGGTTGTGATAGTGGCTTTGTGAAGATGTCGGCGAGCTGATCCTTGGATGCGACGAACTTGATCTGTAGTAATTTCTGTGCAACACGTTCTCTCACAAAGTGGTAGTCAACTTCTATATGTTTCGTCCGTGCATGAAATACCGGATTAGTGGAGAGATATGTAGCACCGATGTTGTCACACCAAAGAACAGGAGGCTGGTCTTGAGAAATCCCCAACTCTCGAAGAAGAGACTGTACGCAGATGAGCTCGATGGTGGCATTAGCCACAGCTTTGTATTCAGCTTCAGTACAACTGCGAGATACTGTTGCTTGCTTGCGTGCACTCCAGGCGATCAAGTTTGGCCCAAGAACACCGCATATCCCCCCTGGATCACCTGTCATCTGGATTGCCAGCCCAGTCCGCATCAGAAAACGCGGATAGCACGCCAGACGTAGCAGGCCGAAGATGCAGACCATAAGATGTAGTTCAGCGGACATAGCGCAGGGTGCGCTTAACATCAGACCAGTGAGAATCCCGTGGCGCATGAAGATACTGACAAACACGGTTAACTGCAAACGAAATATCAGGTCTGGTAATGGTGAGATACTGAAGGCCGCCAACAATACTACGGTACTCTGTGGCATCATCAGACGAAAGCAGAGAACCATCAGTGGCAGAGATAGAATCTGTGGCAGACATGGGTGTAGTAGCAGGCTTACACTGGAGCATACCAGCGCGACCCAACAGATCCGAGGAGTACTTCTTCTGAGTGAGCACCAAGTCATCATCAGAATGAGTAACCTCCAAGCCGAGGAAAAAAAGCAACTTGCCTAGATCCTTGACAGCAAAATCAGCACTGAGAGCAGCAATAAGACGATCAGTAGCACGAACAGAGGAGCTGACAAGAATAATGCCATCAACATAAACCAGCAGATACGCAGTAACATCTGGATGCTGAAGCAGAAACAGAGAGGTGTCAGCTGTAGACGGGACAAACCCAAGAGCACGAAGAGCAGACCCCAGACGAGCATGCCAAGCTCGAGGAGCCTGTTTCAGACCATAGAGCACCTTAACAAGACGACATAAGTGCTGCGGGTGATCCGGGTCAACAAAACCTGGTGGCTGTCGCATATAAACCTCCTCCTCCAGGACACCATGCAAGAATGCATTCTGAACATCCAACTGACGGAGAGACCAACCCCTGGTGACAGCCAGAGAGATAAGAAGTCGAATGGTAGTTGGTTTGACAACCGGACTGAAGGTATCCTCGTAGTCAAGACCGTACCGCTGCTTGAAGCCTTTAGCAACCAGTCGCGTTTTGTAGCGCTCAATGGAACCATCTGCATGCTTCTTCACTTTGAACACCCATTTAGAATCAATAATATTTATGCCGAGACGACGGGGTACCAATTTCCAGGTGCCGTTCTGACGGAGAGCTCGCATCTCGAGCTCCATAGCAGCACGCCAGTGTGGTACACTCAGAGCATCCTGGTAGTGCCGAGGTTCTACTGTATGATCATGTGCCGCGAGAGCAACACACGCAACCAGCCAAGCCACTGTGCCATCAGTATGTGTGCGAGGCTTGACGATGCCACTGCGACTGCGCGTGTGAGGGTGCAGAACCACCTGAACCGGAAATGACGAAGCAGCTGGTGCATCATCCGGTTTGTCGCTAGGATCAGACGCTGGAGGCGAGTATGTTGAGGTAGATGGGCCAGGTGATGTCTACTACACGCTTCTATTCTTGTAGACTTGTTGGGCCTCCAAGCGCAGAGGTTTGTAGAACAGCGGCAAATTTCCCTTAAGTGAGTGACCCAAGGTTTATCGAATCCACGGGAGGTAGCGTTCAAAGATATCCCTCTCAAGCAACCCTGCAATTAAGATACAAGAAGTCTCTTGTGTCCCCAACACACCTAATACAATTGTCAGTTTTATAGGTGCACTAGTTCGGCGAAGAGATGGTAAAATGCAAGTGATATGAATGGTAAAAGGTGATTTTGTAATTCTGTAATAAAAATGGCAGCAAGCAAACAAGTGACAAAAGTGACTTAAAACGGTGTATCAATGCTTGGAAACAAGGCCTAGGCTTCATACTTTCACTAGTGACTACTCTCAACATCATTAACATAATTAAACACATGATAGTTCCCACAAAAACACATGCACGGTGGACGTTACTCGGAGATCATTCTTTTGTGGATCAAATAGGATGAGAATTGCGTAGGGCTACGAAAAGCACACCTTAAAATTCGTATTCCACATCTATGGACACTTCATGCTGTCACTATCCGCATCCAAAGATAGTACTAACAAACACCACAACCTATTTTTTGAATAGTCTCTTTATTCAATAACACAAGCATCAAGAAACCTCATGATCTATTCAATCCAACAATAATAAAGAACAAACTCATGATGAAGATCCCTCTAATCTTGATGCTTTGAGCCACACACGGCACCCTCACTGTCACCGTGGTACCGTGATCACAACGGTGACTCCGCAAATTATACTAGATAACACCACTTGAGCAACATCATATCCATTACACATAGGGAAACATCATGTATTCAACTATACTAATAAAGCTCATGATCACAATGAAGATCACATCATGGGAGAGAGAGATAACCACATAGCTACTTGTATAAGCCTCAGCCCCGGTGGAGACTACCCCCTCCTCATCGCGGGAAGCAGCGGTGTCGATGGAGATGGCTCCGGCGGTCGATCCCCCTTCCGGCAGGGTGCCGGAATAGGATCAATCTGACCCTCGAAACTTGTCGGCGATGGCGGCGGAGCTCTGTTGCGTGTTTGGGAAAATCCTCCGGGGGTTAGGGTTTTTGCGTCGGATGTGATTTTATGGGCGTCGGAGGCGGCCGAGGGGTGCCCCACAGGGCAGGGGCGGGTCCCACCCGCAGGTGGGCCCTAGGCCGCAGTAGGGGGCCGCCTGTAACGCCCCGACCCCAGAACTATACAGTGAAACATTGTGTAACCGGTCATGCTACACAATCGAGGGTTGCTGGGTTTACCAATCACAGGCCAAAACACATTGGCAGGTGTGCTCGGAATGGATCATTGGCACACAACACCTCGATCATGCCATAAGCTCAGACATCGCTTTCACGTATAGTTAAGAGACTGAGACTTGTGGAACAACTGGCACATTGCAGACTCTACGACACAAAAGCATATAGCAACTCATATAAGAGAAGATGCAAATATTACACATCAAAAGGATCACAGATCCAACAGTTCATCAAGCGGAAGTGAGTAGTGTTGTCTACTACAACAAGAAGCAAATTATGGCCTAAGAGGCCTACAGATAAACATCGCCCAAGCCAGCTTATTCCACGGTCCCAAGCTGCCACCTGGGAACCCCGGACTAGTAGTCGACGTCCACGAAGAACCCACCTAACTGCTCGGTGTCGTACTCCTCCGAAATAAAAATATAAAGGCAGCAAAGAGAGACTGAGTACGATGTACTCGCAAGTTTAGTAGGGCGATATAGGCCCAATGACTGACGGAGACTCTAAAGCTTTATATGTATTTCTTTTGCATAAAGCTAATTTTCATAAACTGAAACATAATTGACACATGGCACCGTCTACTCAGAATATTTTTCATAAAAGGGGGTAAGAGGGTAACATTTCATCTTCGGTTCTCGGCGAACCTACTTGTAGCCAAACCCACTCATCTCCACCAAGGCACTCCCTCGAATCACCCTCGAGGAAATGAACCTTTATCACACGTTGATTAATGCAACCTTTAGCTGCCATATCAATTAGGTTAAGGTTCTCTATGTTCTTATCGTCTATTCTCAAGTTGTCCATAACCGTGGACACGGCTTTTCGAAAAGATTAAACCCTGCAGGGGTGTACTAATTTATCCATTGGTACCGTCCGGCTCACCTAAGTGGCCCTCTTCCGGGGAAGGCCGGCAAGCGGGCGCGGTTAAACTTTTACCTCGCGTGAGACTATCCAAGAGTCATCTGTGGCCACAGGGCAAGTTTACCCAGCCTATTTCAGCCCCTGCCCCATCGCCACATCCTAAACACAAATCCTCATCAACATCATCTTTCCACTCACACGCAAATGGAAAACCGAACTAGAGGACCCTCGGATACGCCCGCACAAGTTATTCAGTTAGTAGGGCGCCCATACACCCACCAATGGCAGCATGCTCGTCTTGGTTCAAGAGGTAAAGAACTCGCACCTAGGGGCAAGAGTGAGGCAAAACACCATCCCCGATGGCAACTCACCCAAGCCTACTTAGCATTTTAATTAAGCATCCCACATATCCACCATGTCCGAACCATTCCATCAACATCAACAATTATGGAATTAAACAACGGACATTGCTAGCATTTGACTAAGCATGGCTAAGCATAGCTAAGCATATAATTACAACAAATATATTCTTGTTTCCGGCCAACACATCAACACTAAGGTTCATATGTAGGGATACATGTGATTGGCTCGAGGAAAAACATGCATTCATAGGATATTCTATGTCTTGATCAAAAATGACATTTGAATCGCAGGCAATATTATGGTGGATAAAATAAGTTGATAAAAATCATAGGATGCTAGTATGCCAAGAAAGTTAGGTTATCTCTTGCCATGCTGCCGGGGCGTGTAGTACTGCTCGTCGGGGTAGGAGAGGGAACCCTCGACTCCGGAATCTATCGATACCCAAAAGAAAATACAAAGAACCAATAAATCCCAAGAACACAAAGTGCAATGCTCAATCACATGATGACATGTCAAGTTGATGCAAAGATAACACCATTTAATTTATCTAACAGATTAAATGGAGTTCCAAATAATTAGAGCAATTATTTGGAAACAAACCCATATTTTTCCTAGTGACTACATTCTTCATAAATTATTAAATTATTAGAGAAGTGGCTCAATATGCATGAACATGACATGAAATGGGTAGGGTTTGTCATTTCGATCATTTTGGTACTTTATTTGTAATTTTCGGAGCACCGATGAATAAATAGCAATTTAATTAAATATTTGAATTCAATTCATTTACATAAATTATGAATAACATCAACTAAAAATTTGTGATCATGATGTGATAAGTGCATGGTTGGATAGCATTTGACATGTTGATCACTTTGATATTTTATTCATAATTTTTGGATCAATATTTAATAAGTTATGATTTTTCCCAATTTGGTATTATTTGAACCCTTTTTGGAATTCTTAAATAAAGGCAAATTTATTTATTCAAAAAGGGCATGGCAATGTTACCAAATGATAGGAAATGTTTTTCTGAGCAATTTGATATTTAATTTACCATTTTTAGATCATTATACAAAAAGATATGAATTCTTTAATTTCAGTTTAAAACATAAAAAGGAAAAACCCTGTGCAGACAGGCCGGCCTAATGCCGGCCAGGCCGAGCCCGAGGCCGGGACAGCACCTGAAGCGGGCGGCCTTTGGCCGGCCCAGGCCGGGCAACGCGCCGGGCACTAGCTCGAGGCCTCCGGCCTCAGGCCGGCCCAAGCCTCGGCCAGGCCGGGCAAGGAGTTGACCTGGGGCGATGCCGTGACCGGCACGACACGCGACGGTAACCGTGCTCCGGCGGCGCGCGGCTGCGGCGGCGGGCACGCGAGAGAGCGAGAGGAGGCGAGGGAAACCCAGGGAGATCGCGGAGCTCGCCCTGGCTCGGTAACTTGGGCAGGGAGGTCGTGGTGGCCGGAGTCGACGGAGGGGACGGCGAGGAGCTCGGCGTGCAGCGGCCAGACGCGGGGAAGTCGAGGACACAGACGTCGGTCCCGGGCTTCCCGGCCCGATTCCGCAGTTGGGGAGGGAGAGGAGGTCGAGGCGGAGGTGATGGCAGCGTCGCCTGGTCCCGGGAAGCTCCAGTGGCGGCGAATAGACGGTGACGAGGTCGGCACCGCGGCGGACCGCACGGGGGGAGATAAGCTTGGTTTGATCCGGAAAAAAGGGAGGGGAAGGAGATGCGGGGCAGGTGAGCGTGGAGCGGGTGGCGAGCTTGTCGTGGCGTCTTGGCCTCCAACACAGCAGGGGGAGGGGGCCGGCATCGGGCGGCATGGCCACGGCATGGCGCCAGTGGCCCTGGTCAGCCCTGTGGAGGAGAAAAGAAAAGATTTTGCGAAAACCCCCTTGGCCTAAAATTTTATTAATTGCAAAAAGGTCCAGGGCACTTGTAGGGATTTAATTAGGGCACCAGGACATTTTTATAAATTCCAGAAAATTTCATATAAGCTATATTTAACCTTTAGAACCTCCACAAAATTTGGTGGTCCAAAATAAAATGTTTGGCACCTTATTTGTTCAAAGGGTTTAAGTAAGGGCATTTTTGATACTTTCCAAAATAGATTTATTTGGAGCATTTAAACATTTCAATAAATTATGAAAATATTTATGGAGGCTCATATTATAACAATGAAGCACCCCATATTTTTATTTTGAATTTTGGGGAAGTTTAACTTGGTTCCAAAAATATAAATTAAATTGAACCAAATTGAATTCTCAATTTTATTTAGTTGCTTGTTAATAATTTAGCCTTTGGCAATTATTTATAAAATTTATACTTGAGTTTCCTGAGCAATTTGGAGACTCAAGAATAATTGGTTTTACCAAATTGAGTATTGTAGTTGGTTTGGAAAATTTGGAAGGGTTTTGCTTCCCTAGTTTTTAATTTTCCAAGTGTTGCTTTATTTTTAGATTAGCAATTCATAAAGGATGCCATGATGCAATGCAAAACAAAAGTGAAAGTTTGGCCCATATTTTAGGGTACTAATCTGGGGCTGTTACAATTCGACCCCCCTTACAGGAATCTCGTCCCGAGATTCTAGAGTAGAAGTAGGAAGGGAGAGGAGGGAACATGACAACACTTAACTTCAACGATCTTCTCGATCCCACGAGGGCCTTGTTGCAGAGAGTAAGGTAGCAAGCATGATGTCTCGGAGAACTGTCCCAGGAACTGGGTGTGTCTCACGAAGGATCGAGTAAGGGGATGAACACGGAATCAAACAACCCTCAACGTGCCTTGGCGACGGTGCTCGCTCCTGGATTGCTGCGGGGAAGCACTGTAGAGAGGAACACACGGTCTTACCCAGGTTCAGGGCCCTCTAGTGAGGTAAAACCCCTACGTCCTGCTTTGGTGTATTGCACTGTTTGGAGAGTTTACAGTACAAGGAGAGCTTGTCGAGCTCGAGGTGGCTAACAATGGCTAGGGTTTGGTCCAAGCTCCGAGATGGTGACCTTGTGAACCAGAATGCGAACCCGCGAACCCTTTGCCCGAACGCGCTCCCCCTCCTTTTATAGGCGTCTCGGGCCTCTTCCCCCAAAATGTCTTGACGGGAAGGGCTAACCACATGGCGATGAAGGAGGAGGTGCGGTGCACAATAAAGGTAGATTCCACCATAAATGTAAGTTCATGGACGCGGTCCACGGCAGGGGGCAGCGTCACCAAAGCTAGAAAAGCCACCGTCCAGCCAGGACGGTGGGCTGGTGCCGATGAGGTGGGAGGTGTCCCACGGTAACGTCGCCCTTGGAGCGTAGCTGCAGACGGTTCCCTTATCACCAAAGTGGCAAGTCTCGTTGTCCGCTTTGCTTGGTGCGGCTTTGTTGACTCCTTTATACATCAGAATGGCAACTGTGACGCTGCTGTCACCACGCGCTGGCGCGGTCGTCAATCTGCGGAGGGTACAGAGCCCATGTGCGCTCTGCCGCGAAGGCAGAGCTGGCTTCGAGGAGAAGGAAGCCTCGCGAGGCAAAAAGCCTCGCCGAGCCTTTCAGCTTGGTCCTTAGTAGAATTGCTGGTGGCATCCGAGACGCCCTCTCGAGGAGAGGTCCCTCGTCGAGGGAGAGACCCTTGGCGAGGAGGAGAGGTCCCTCGCGAGGGAAAAACCCTCGCGAGGCTCGCCAGGCTTGGAGAGCCCGGTCCTTAGAGAAATCTTCTGAAGAATCTTGTGGGCCCTGGCAGGCCGGCCCGTGGTACCCTGGTTTCCACTGTGCCGACAGTAGCCCCGGGCCCGCGATGGGCACGCCGAGGCTCATGGATGGAGGCGAAGCGTCGAGGGCCCAACGGTGCCTGCCAGGGCCGTGACACGTGGAGCGCAGCGGTTGCGCCCGCGGCCACGACCTCCTCGGCTTCAACGGGCGACGTGGCGGGGCCCGCCACGACTCGGGAGCCGGTCAATAAAGCCTGGGCGCGCGGACTGCGCCCATCACTTCTCCCATAACTCCTCCGCACACTTCTCCCAACGCCTCCAATCTCTCCAGAGCGCTCCGGCTTCAAATCTCCTTCTCCGGCGACCAATGGCGCCCAAGAAAGCAAACATCGACCCGAAGGGCAAAGCCGCGATGCGGGCCGGCATGTCTGCGGCGGCGGCGCGTGGTGCTGCTCTCGAGGGGGCGCTGCCGCAGACCCGCGTCACCGCGGCGGCGATAGCAAAGGTGCGCCACCTGGCGGCGGCGAGCACCAACGAGCACGGGCGCCACCGAGATGAGGCCGGCCGGCAGCAGGCTCACCGAGGGGTACTACCCCATCTTCCTCCAAACTCTCTACGCCGGTCTGTCCTCCCTCCGTTTCCGACTTTCTCTTGGCGATCTTGGAGGCGTACCAGATCCAACTTCTTCATCTTCACCCCAACTCCATCCTTATCCTCGCCATCTTCGCCTACCTCTGCGAGGCTTACATCGGCATCCGTCCCTCGGTGGCGCTCTTCCGTAGCTTCTACTCCCTCCGGAGCACCGCCTCCAATGAGCGGCTCGGCTGCGTCTCCTTCCGCATCGCCGCCGCCAGGAGTGAGAACTACATTCCCATTGCTTGGTGCGGTGAGAACGCCATCACCAAGGTGACGAAGAAGGTGGAGGACTTCCGCAAGAAGTGGCTCTTCGTCGACACCAAGAAGACAAACCCTCTCCTAGAGGTGCCTGAGGCGCCCCCGAGGAAGTGGGCGCGCTGGGCGAGCGCACACTTCAGGGGCCCGAGGCTCGACGCGGTGTACGAGTGCATCCGGTGCCTCCGCGAGGCAGGGGTCACCGGCCAGATGGTGGCAAGAGACTTCACGAGGCGCCGGATCGCTCCTCTCCAGTGGCACTCCGAGCCGGTGTGGCGGTACTCAGGCAAGGAGGACACGATGCGCCTGTGCTCGGACAACTTCTTCGCCTGAGGTGCTATACCAGATCATGGGGGTCCTCTTCGCGACGACGGAGATCCCGCGTCCTACCCGCGACGAGGCCCGGCCACTCATCAGCTTTGCCGAGGAGAGCATCGAGGAGCAACGCAGGTGCATGCCCGTGTTCGACGAGTGGGGAATTGTGCCCGCAGGGCACCGCGGGCCTCGTCCCAACCCGTGGGCGGCGGAGCCGGAGTACATGGACGAGTCACCGAGCCGGAGGAGGTCGAAGAGTCTGGCGGGGAAGAGGCCTCGAGAGGCGCGGATCCCTTCGGCGAGGACGAGGCCTCGAGAAGCGTCGACCTCGTTGGCGAGGGCGAGGCCTCGAGAGGTGCCGACCCCTCGAGAGGTTCCGTCGGCTCCTCAAGGAGCGCTGCCCGCCGGCGTGGACCTCTAGGTGATCTCCTCCAGCGACGACGAGGATGCCTTCCGCGTCGCCCGCTCCCAACGCGTCGGAGAGGAGGAGGAGACGAGCGGCAGCGGGGGAGGATGCTGTGAGCCCCGCTCCAAGGCCATCCATGACAGGAGAGCAGCGGTTGCGAGGAGCGCCCTTCGCGAGGAGGCAAAGGTGCCCCAAGGGGAGGCCGGAGCAAGCAACACCCAACCGCCCAAGGCGAAGAAGAGGGTGTGGAGGATGGTTGACGAGTAAGTCCTGATTTTTCTTCCTTCCTCATTTAGCGTTTTGCTTCTGGAAAACCCCCTTGAAGGATCTTCTACTTGTCTTTCTTTCAGGCAACCTGCGGAGCCAAAGAGGCGGCGGCTCCGCAAGCTTGGAGAGACCGCCAGCGTCATCGCGGAGACGCCTGCGGCTGATGAGCCGCGGCAGGTAGTTGTCCCTCCCGTGGGTGAGCACCGCGCGGAGGAGGCGGTTGAAGGGGCGGCGCCATCGCCGGCTCGGGCGGCGACTCCTCCAGTGGTGGAGCACCGCGCGGAGGAGGTGATCGAAGAGGTGGCGCCGCCGTCGCCAGCTAGGGCGGCCACTCCTCCCGTCCAGCAGGAGACGGAGGAGGAGAGGGTGGACGAGGAAATCGTCATGGAGCCGCCTCCAGAGGAGGAGGAGGCTCCCTCAAGAGGGGCCGATGCGCCCGAGGCCGTGGCGGACGCGGCCGCCACGGAAAGGGCAGGAAGCGCCCCTGAGGAGCAGGAGGCAGAGGTACCTCCGGAGCCCACAGGCGCTGGAGCTGGGGGCGAGAGGACGCCCAACCCCCGGAGGGCCCCTGACGTGGGCAGCGAGGGAGGTGCCCGCATGAGCCCCCAGGCCGTACCGAAAACGGCCGCGAACCCGAGGCAGGATGACCCGGTGCCTCGACGAGCGTCGAGGCCTCTGCACCCCGCGACGACGCGGAGACCTTGGCGATGCGGGTGCCGCGCCCTCGCGCGGCCCGCCGCAGCGCTGTCTTCGGCCAAGCGAGGAAGGCGCTTGACGAGTTGGAGGTGCAGCATGCCGAGGAAGAACTCGCCAGGGAGGAGGAGCGGGCAAGGCTTGGCGAGGCCGGGCCCTCCTCCACGAGAGGGTGGAGATGTGCTGCCGGCAGGACGCCACGGCCCAGGCGGCGCGCGAGGAGGCGATGCGCTTCGCCAAGGAGACCCGCGACAGCGTCAAGCGGGAGACGGCGGAGGTCATGGACCAGCTGGACGCCGCTCGGGAGGCACTCGAGGTGGAGACTGCCTCCAAGCACCAGGAAATAGCGGCCGCGGAGCAGAAATTCGCCGCTGAGTCCGAGGTTGCAAGGGCCAGCTTGAAGGAGCTCCGCGAGCTGCTGGATGCTCGCGAGGGGCAGCTGGCTCTGCGCGAGGCAGAGCTGACGTGACGCGAGGGAGAGCTCTCCCTCCGCGAGAAGGAGTTGCGCCAGCGCGAGGAGCAGGTCCAGCTGCTCGAGGAGGACCAGGCCACCCGCGAGGGGCAGCTGCAGGAACGCGAGGGCCTGGTGGCCCAGAATGAGGCCACCTACGCGGAGCGCCACGAGAAGGCCAACGCCGACTTCGCGATGAAGCAGAAAAGAATCCAGGAAGAGGCTGACACCAAGGTCAAGCTCATCCGCGAGACTCTCTCCAAGGACTATGATGAGAAGGCCACGAAGCAGGAGGAGCGCTTCAAGGCGAAGTGCAAGGAGCTACAGGACCGCATCCAGGAGCTCGAGAAGGGGGAGAAGAAAATGGCTTCCCACCTTCAGAGCGCCAAGGAGGCGCAAGCCCGCGCGGAGGGGAAGGCCGCCGCCTTGGAGAAGGACTTGAGCGAGCTCCACCAGCAGGTGGGGCCGGTCGTGAACCTCGTGGAGCAGGCACGGGACACCGCGCAGCATGGACGGACCATGACGCGCCAACGCCAGCTCATACTCCAAGGCTTGGTGGCCCGCGCGCGCTCCGTTGGGGACGACCTGAGGATCAAGGTTCCCCCCTTCTCCGCAGGGAGCGACGACGAGGCCGCATACTCGTTCTTCTTCGAGCAATTCCTCGGAAAGCTTGAGGAGACCGCGAAGGGCTTCGATGAGCGCGTCGTGGAGGAGAGCCGCGATCTCCTCGTCCTCGCCACCAGCCGCATCTTCAGCAACCTCGTGAGGCTCCAGCCCTCGCTTGACCTCGAGGCCGTGACGGCGCCGGTCAATATCAGCGACAAGGCGCGGAAGGCCGCCGATGCGTACGCCAAGAAATTCGACCAAGTCGTGGTCGATGGCGACGACGAGGAGGATGCCCTGGAGGAGGAGGCGGAGGCTGCCGTGGACGGAGCGGGCACCTCAGGAGGCGCAACGGCCTGAGTTCTCCTGTATCTGGACGTGCAGAGGCACGGATCATCTTAGCATTTATTTGTAATAGCCTTGTAAAGACTTGTTTAAGCTTTCTTTGGATGTGCTTGTGAATATCCCTCGAGAGGCTTTTTGTCTTCTTCCCTCATGTCTTTTTCGCTCTACGTCTTAGGACCCTCTCTTAGCGCTACACCATCGCCGCTTCAGTATGCGAGAGTCAGGGCTCCGCAAGGCCGGGGGGTGCGTGAGGCCTCAAGAGGTAAGAGCCCCCAAGTCGCGATGCTTGGGGCTCCTCTTCAACGCGCAAGCAGCCCATGAAGCGTGGGAGAGAAAAAGGGGGGCTCGAGGGATGAAAACCAGCGAGGGGAAAATTAACCAAGTGTTTGGACTTAGCTTTGCGAGGCGTTTTGTCTTGGAGAGGGTGTTGGTTCCCTGACGAGGTGTTTTTGCCTTGGAGAGGGTGTCGGTTCCCTGACGAGGTATTTTGGACCTGTTTCCTGCGTTTTGACAGATAGGCGTACCCACAAGCAATACATAGCTAGATAACTTATGCGCGCTCGTAGGTTCCTTCATGAGTGTCTCGCGAGGAGAACAGGCACCAAGGTCCTTGGTGAGTTGACGTGCACGGGAGCTGGCTCATGAGTTCAGAGCTCCTTGGGAGTTGACATGCATGAAAGCTGACCCGTGAGTTCAGAGCTCGGATCCCTTGGGTTTGAGGCGCTGCCGGGATGCTCCCGTGGCATGGCACCATGTCCAGCCCCCGCTCGCGAGATACACAGGAGGGATCATACGAGCAAGGATGAAATAGCAATAACATAAAAGCTTACCAAAGCAACAACATATGCTGGCGCGAAGCGCAAAGGTTCAAAGCGACCTGAAACAGAGGTTCATTACACTGGCGTGGCCAGAAACACAAAAAATCCGCCATGTCAGGCATGGGGTTCCACATGCTGTGGCTGAGACTCTCGAGGGGGTGTGCCCGGGGTGACGCATGTAGAGAGAGCTCAGAAGGGGCCCCTATGCGGGGTGGCTTGTAGAGCCTGTGGTCCACCATGTCTGGGCATGGGGATCCACCTCGCCAAGGCATGGTGCTTGAAGAAGTCACCTTGCCGAGGCGCGGTGGCTTGGGAGTCTTCTCGAACGGCCCGCGGCAACGTATAGTAGAGAGGGGAGCCCGAAGTTTTTCCTCGTGGAGGATGATGGCGCGAGGCTCTCCCTTGATGCAAAAATTGCTCGTCGAGGACGATCAGGGGTAGAACTTGCACAGGTGCTGGATGTTCCAGGGGTTGGCGACAGGGATGCCGTCCTCCGTCTCGAGCCGCGCGGAGCCAGGCCTGGCGATGTGGACGACCCTGTAGGGTCCTTCCCACATTGGCGAGAGCTTGTGGAGGCCTGCCCTGGAGAGGATTCTCCTCAGGACGAGGTCTCCTGCTTCGAGAGTGCGTGGGCGGATGTGGCGGCTGTGGTAGCGACGGAGGTCTTGCTGGTACCTTTCCACTCTCAGGGCTGCATTGCGGCGGAGGCCTTCAAGCAGCAGGAGGTCGTGGTTGCGCAGTTCGTCCTGCTCAGCCTCCTTGAAGGCCAAGACTCGGGGAGAGCCATGAGTGATCTCGCTGGGGAGGACGGCTTCAGCACCATAGACGAGGGAGAACGGCATCTCACCCGTTGGCTTTGTTGGCGTGGTGCGGATGGACCAGAGCACCGAGGGGAGCTCATCGATCCAGTGCTTCCGCTGGCCTTGAGGCGGTTGAAGCTTCTCGTTTTGAGGCCCTTGAGAACCTCGGCGTTGGCTCGCTCAGCCTGCCCGTTGCTTCGTGGGTGCGCCACCGAGTCGTAGTAGATTTGGGCGCCGAGGCTGCCGCAGTAGGACTTGAAGGCGCCGCTGATGAATTGTGAGCCGTTGTCGGTGATGATGCGGTTGGGCACGCCGAAGCGGCAGACCAGGCTCCTTGTGAATTTCACCGCCGACTTCACCGGTATGGTGCGCACGGGTTCCACCTCAGGCCACTTGGTGAATTTGTCGATTGCGACGTAGAGGTAGCGGTATCCCCCGAGCGCTCGTGGGAAGGGTCCCAGGAGGTCCAGCCCCCAGACCGCGAACGGCTAGGAGAGCGGGGTGGTTTGGAGTCCTTGCGCGGGCTGGTGGATTTGCTTGGCGTGGAATTGGCAGGCGTCGTAGGATTGGACAATTGCAGCTGCATCTTGAAGCACTGAAGGCCAGTAGAAGCCACTCCGGAAGACCTTGCCTGCGAGGGTGCGCGAGGACAAATGGTGGCCGCACTCTCCGCTATGGATGTCGTTGATGAGCTGGCGGCCTTCCTAGGCAAAGACGCATCGCAAGGCAACCCCATTGGGGCGCTTACGGTATAGGTCTCCGTCGTGGAGGCAGTAAGACTTGGCCTGGCGAGCAACCCTTTCGGCTTCAGCGTCTTCTTCGGGAAGGACTCGATTTTGCAGGTAGTTCTTGATCTCGTCGATCCAACCAGTGTCTTGTCGTACCAAGGTCATCAGCAGGCGATCGCCTGAGGGCAGCCCGCAGTTTGGTGCTCCACTTGATGGGGCTAGTGGGAGCTCCTCGTCGATGCTGATATTGGCCGCTGGCTGCTTGACTGAGGCCTTGGTGAGCCTCTCCTCGAACACTCTAGGCTTCTGGGCTTCCCTTCTTGCTGCTCGCCTGGCGAGATCATCTGCTTCTTGGTTTTCTGCTCGCGGGATGTGCTTGAGCTCCATGCCCCTGAAGTGCTTCTCCAGCTTGCGTACCTCTTCAAGGTAGGCCACCATGTAGGTGTCCTTAGGCGTGTAGCTTTTAAGTTGACGAGGAGCTAAGAGTCGCCCTTGATGAGGATGCGCTTGATGCCAAGGGTGATGGCAGCTCTGAGCCCGGCGAGGAGGCCTTCGTATTCAGCAATGTTGTTGGAGACCTTGTCGTTGTCCTTGAAGCACAGCTGGACGGCGTAGTAGAGCTTGTCGCCTGTTGGTGAGGTGAGGACGGCACCAGCCCCTGCACTCCGGGCCGCGAAGGCGCCGTCGAAATGCATGGTCCAGTGGCCTTGTTCCGTCCCACCTGAGGCTGTGGCTTCCTCCTCTGGAGGCTCTTCTTCACGCGTGTCCGTCCACTCGGCCATGAAATCAGCCAGCGCCCTGCCCTTGATGACCCTGGTGGTGTCAAACTCCAGCTCAAAAGGTTGTAGCTCGATGCCCCAGCCTGCGATGCAATCTATCGCGTTTGGGTTGCGCAGGACTTGCTCCAGGGGGTATGAGGTGACCACCTTGATGGGATGGCCCTGGAAGTAGTGGCGCAGCTTCCTGGAGGCGCTGAGGAGCGAGAAGAGGAGCTTTTGCTGCATGGGGTAGCGCTCGCGAGCATCCCGCAGCACTGTGCTGATGAAGTACACGAGATGCTCGACGAGGGTAGTCGTTGGCGTGGCAGCGGCTGGCTCCTCTCCAGGCTCGGTGGAGTCCTCGGCGAGGGTTTCTTGAGGCCCCACTTGTAGAGGCTCGGCATGAGGCTGGAGGCTTGACGAGGGTGCTTCCTTGTCGGGGGGTTCTGGGCTCGGCGAGGCGGAGTTCTGCTTGGCGAGGACTGGCTCTTCCCTTTCAGCCACCAGGACCGCGCTTGCCGTCTGAGGAGTGGCTGCAAGATACAGCTTCAGAGGCTCGCGAGGGCGTGGGGCAACCATGATGGGTGGGCTCGCCAGGTATTTCTTCAGGTCCTCAAAGGCCTTTGCTGCTTCAGGGGTCCACTTGAAAGGACCGGACCTCTTCATGATCTTGAAAAATGGTAGCGCCCTCTCGCCAAACTTGGAGATGAAACGGCCAAGGCTGGCCATACATCCCGCTAGGCGTTGCATGTCCTTGAGGCGACGAGGTGGCTGCATCTCTTCTATGGCCTTGATCTTGTCGGGGTTGGCCTCGATGCCGCGGTGAGATACCAGGAACCCGAGGTGCTTGCCTGAAGGGACCCCGAAGACGCACTTGGCGGGGTTCAGCTTGATGTTGACCTTGCGCAGGTTGGTAAAGGTCTCCTCGAGGTCCTGGATGAGTGTGCCTTCTTCGCGAGTCTTGACGACGATGTCATCGACGTAGGCCTCTGCATTATTCCCCATTTGAGCCCCCAAGGAGATCCTCATGAGGCGCTGGAAAGTGGCGTCGGCGTTCTTCAGGCCGAAGGGCATGCAGACGTAGCAAAACACACCACAAGGGGTGAGAAATGCTGTCTTCTTCTCGTCCTCCTTCGCCATCTTGATCTGGTGGTAGCCAGAGAAGGCATCCAGAAAACAGAGGAGTGTGCAGCCGGCGGTGGAGTCAACGATCTGGTCGATCCTCGGGAGGGGATAGGGGTCCTTGGGGCAGGCCTTGTTGAGGTCGGTGAAGTCGATGCAGAGGCGGCTTCCTCCGGTGTGTTTGTGTACGACCACACCGTTGGCGAGCCAAGTGGGATGGACCACTTCCTTGATGATGCTAGCCTTTTTCAGTTTCTCTACTTCCTTGATGATGAAATCTTGCTTCTCTGGCGCCTGGCGCCGCGCCTTTTGCTTCACGGGGCGTGCGTTTGGACACACGGCTAAGTTGTGCTCGATCACCTCCCTCGGTACTCCAGACATATCTGACGGTGTCCATGCGAACATGTTAGAGTTTGCCCTGAGGAAGGCGATGAGCGCGCTTTCCTATTTGGGAGGCAGGTTGGCGCCGATGGTGACGCTAGCCCCCGAGCCATTTGCCTCAAGAGGCACTTGCTTTGTCGCGGCCTTCTCCTGAGAGAACAACTGCTTCTTCTTCGCGGGGGGCCTCGGGAGGGGCTCCTCATCCTCGTCAGCGGGTGACGCCACCGCAGCAGCCTTGTAGGCCGCTTGCGCAGCGTACAGGGCGTCCGAGACCACGCCGCGGATGATGATGGTGCCACCCGAGCCAGGGAGCTTGACGAGGTTGTAGGCGTGGTGGGTCACCGCCATGAACTTGGCGAGAGCGGGGTAGCCGAGGATGGCGTTGTAGGGCAGGCCGATGTGCGCGACGTCGAAATCGATCAGCTCGGTGCGGTAGTTGGCCTGGGTGCCGAAAGTGACGGCGAGCCTCACCTGCCCGAAAGGGGTGGTGAGACCCTCTGTCACCCCCGAGAAGGTCCTGGTGGGCATGAGCCGCTCATAGGGCACCTGCAACTTCTCGAATGTCTCGACAGAGATGACGTTGAGGCCCGCACCCCCATCGATGAGCGTCTTGGAGACTGCAATGTTGTTGATGGTGGGGGTGCAGACCAACGGGATGGTGCCAACAGTCGCGATGCACCTGGGGTGGTCGGCGGAGTCAAAGGTGATGGGGCACTGGGACCACTTGAGGGGCCTGGAGGCCTCAACCCCGGGGAGGGCTGCCGCGACCTCGCGAGCGAATTGCTTGAAGTGGCGGTTGGAGCTGGGGGCCTGAGCCCCGCCGAGGATGCAAGCGGCCCCGCGAGGCACCTGGTAGCCCTCATCAGTCTCGGCAGGCAGGTTGTCGTTCGCGGGCTGGACGGCATTGGCCTGGGGGTTCTGCTGGTAGTTGTCGTTGTAGTTGTTGTTGTTCCAGCGTCGCCCCCCGCGGCCGCCGCGGCCGCCGCCGCGGCCTCCGCGGCCCTGCTGCCGCTCGTTAGCCTCGCGAAGCCTCTTGAGGTCGTAGCAGTCCTCGGTGGCGTGGGAATGCCTGTTGTGGTAGATGCAGAAGGGACGATCATCTTTCTTCTCGGGTCCTGCGGCTGGAGTGGCAGCTTGACGGGGCTGCTTGGCGTCAGGCTCAGCCGCGAGGACCGCAGTGGTCTTGCGCTTCTCGGTGGATTTCTTCTTCTTCTTGGACCCCTCGGCGGGGTCCCCTGGCTCGTTCTTGACGAACAAGCGGCCCTCCTCAGCCTTGGCACACTTGTCCGCCAAGTCGAAAAGCTTGACGACGGTGGTGATGTTGTCGTGGATGCCAAGCTTCTCGAGCATCCGCACATCCGTGACCCCAGCCTGGAAGGCCGAAATGACCTGCGCGTCGGTGGCGTTGGGGATTTTGTTGCGCACTTGGCTGAAGCGCTGGATGTACTTGCGGAGGGTCTCGCCAGGCTTCTGGCGCACGGCGCGGAGATCGTTGTACGTGAGGCCGCGCTCGTACGTGCCCTTGAAGTTGGCGACGAAGCACCGACAGAGGTCCTCCCAGGTGTTGATGGACTCGGCGGGGAGGTTGGTGAGCCACGAGGACGCGGAGTCCTTGAGGGCCATGGGGAACCAGTTCGCCATGACCTTGTCGTCGCCCCCGGCGGCCTGGATGGCCAAGGTGTAGAGCTGCAGAAACTCCAGGGGGTGTTCTTGCCGTCGTAGCGTGGAGGAAGATCCGGCCGGAACTTGACCGGCCAGACGACGTGACGGAGGCTGCGAGTGAACACGGCCGTCGTGCCGTAGGTGATCGTGCCGTTGGCGAGGGTGGTGCGGAGGTGGCGCCCCGCAGTGGCGACGTCATGGACGGTGCGGTTGTGGCGATCCTGGTTGCGCTCGATGCTCACGCGTGCGTCCTCCGGGGCTCGCTGCACGATTTGGCAGTCGTGCGGCGACGACGCGTGTGATGCAGCGCGGTTGTCACAAGGAGGAGCCCCGGCTGGAGCAGGTTGCGGTGGAGCCGGTGGAGCTGGAGCAGGCGCGGGGTGACGAGGAGGAAGAGGAGGAGCATGCGGCACGCCGTGCGCCACGTCCCCTGCGCGAGCAGAGAGAACCAGCGAACGGGATGGCGCGGGAGCGGCGACGCGAGCGGCGCCGACGAGCTCGGAGAGGCGGTTGAGCCAGGCTTCCTGGGCCTCCGGCGTGGGGCGGTACTGCAGCAGCTCCTGCGCCATGAGGAGCGCAGCCGCCGGGCTGGGCGCAGGGCGGCCCAGCGAGGAGGCAGCAAGGTCCCGTGACGGGTGCAGGGAGGAAGCCTCCTCTTCGCCGAGGTCGTCCTCAGCATGGTCGATGTCATTGTCCTCCGGGTGCTCGATGCGGGGCTCGGGGTCGACGTGGCGCTCCGGAGCAGCACTTCCGCGCGGGCGGCCACGCGGGTTGCCAGCGGGAGCGGTGGCGGCGCTGGCCGTCCGGTGAGCGAGACGTTCGGCACGAGAGATGCCGGCCATTGCGGTGTAGAGGTTGAAGATGCACCTCAACCCCCTACCTGGTGCGCCAAATGTCGGAGAACTGTCCCAGGAACTGGGTGCGTCTCACGAAGGATCGAGTAAGGGGCTGAACACGGAATCAAACAACCCTCAACGTGCCTCGGCGACGGTGCTCGCCTGGATCGCTGCGGGGAAGCACTGCAGAGAGGAACACACGGTCTTACCCAGGTTCAGGGCCCTCTAGGTGAGGTAAAACCCCTACGTCCTGCTTTGGTGTATTGCACTGCTTGGAGAGTTTACAGTACAAGGAGAGCTTGTCGAGCTCGAGGTGGCTAACAATGGCTAGGGTTTGGTCCAAGCTCCGAGATGGTGAACTTGTGAACCAGAATGCGAACCCTTTGCCCGAACGTGCTCCCCCTCCTTTTATAGGCGTCTCGGGCCTCTTCCCCCAAAATGTCTTGGCGGGAAGGGCTACCACATGGCGACGAAGGAGGAGGTGCGGTGCACAATAAAGGTAGAGTCCACCATAAAGGTAAAGTCCATGGACGCGGTCCACGGCAGGGGGCAGCGTCACCAAAGCTGGAAAAGCCACCGTCCAGCCAGGACGGTGGGCTGGCGCCGTTGAGGTGGGAGGTGTCCCACGGTGACGTCGCCCTTGGAGCATAGCTGCAGACGGTTCCCTTATCACCAAAGTGGCAAGTCTCGTTGTCCGCTTTGCTTGGTGCGGCTTTGTTGACTCCTTTATACATCAGAATGGCAACTGTGACGCTGCTGTCACCACGCGCTGGCGCGGTCGTCACTCTGCGGAGGGTGCAGAGCCCATGTGCGCTCTGCCGCGGAGGCAGAGCTGGCTTCGAGGAGAAGGAAGCCTCGCGAGGCAAAAAACCTCGCCGAGCCTTTCGACTTGGTCCTTAGCAGAATTGCTGGTGGCATCCGAGACGCCCTCTCGAGGATAGGTCCCTCGCCGAGGGAGAGACCCTTGGCGAGGAGGAGAGGTCCCTCGCGAGGGAAAAACCCTCGCGAGGCTCGCCAGGCTTGGAGAGCCCGGTCCTTAGCGAAATCTTCTGAAGAATCTTGTGGGCCCTGGCAGGCCGGCCCGTGGTACCCTGGTTTTCACTGTGCCGACAGTTTTGGACAATTTACATCTTGTGAGTTTGTGAACTATTTCTCTTTCCGATGTTATGATTGCAATGACCATATGTTCCATAATTCATCATTAGATAGCTCTCGTAGCCTGCTCACATTTTATGGAGATTTTGTGTTCCCACATTTTTAGGATGTTCCAATGAATTGTTTGCCTACTGATTTTGCATTTGCACTATCTTTGATATACTTGTGTTGTGCTAATGGTCTTTTGAAACAGAACTTACATGTCATTGATGATATGCTCATATTTAATCACACATGTGGTTTACTTGGTCTTTGGTGTTGTATTGGTAAACAATCTATACTTGCCAACTTCTATGCAACATGAGTTGACAAAAAGAGATCTAGAGAGCTAGTTATGGACTAGAAGGGAAAGGCGCGCCTTGCCGCGCCCGTTTTGTCCTATATCGTTGTATATAGAATCAATATCTTTTTACGCATATTACATATTGTTCTAGTAAATTCAACGGATCAATAATAATGACGCTGTCCATTATATAAATAATTTAATATCTCAAAAACTATATTTTACTAAAATATAGTAGTTTATTTCATGGAGAACATTAGAGGTGAAATAATTTGAAAATTAAAGGACGTAGCTAAACACTAAAACTGAGCAACATGCCTTGTAGCTATGGAGCTAACAAACTACATGCAACATAAGGGCATCGACAACCTAGTTTTTTTTTTTCACAAAACACCAACAATCGGGATAATTACATGTAATATATCCATACCATCGTGAAATGGGCCCAAATTATTAACTATCTGTTAAAGAGGCCAATGACCAAGTTTGTGTTTTGTGCAATTAATTACCCTAGTTGTTAGTGTTGAGTGCAAAAAAAATCTAGAGTTGAGATTTTGTGCAACAGAAGCTCCAACAATTGGTGTGATTTGCAATTTCCTTTCTTCCACGTGACGCGAAACTCAGCTGCCCGGGTTTGCTTCCAATGCTACTCCTCTCCGCACAAGTGCTCCCCTCGAGGCCTCGGCCGACTTGCTCTCACTCCAACCACATGGCCTAAGGTTTGCGTCCCCAAATCGGAGGAGACAACGTCGCCGCTTCATCAGGCCAATGTGCAGCAACTTGCTCTGCCTAGAAAACTTGCCACCGCCTCCATATCTATGACAAGCAAGGCAGCTATAGTGGCAACCACAAGGACGGCGGCCAGATACGTAATCCCGACTCACTACAGATTGATGCAGCGAGTCGTAAACGCATTGGTCCTTCCAACTCAAAATTCAAATGGAATAAGGGACGAGGAGAACAAGCAAACCGGGGCAGCGCGCTAACAACAATTATCACGGCATGCGAAGACCACCTCAATATCGGTGTTCCATGCTCGTCTTCCTCCTAAGAGAGGTGTAAACCTGATGCAGGGATGCTCTCACGAAGAAATCGTGAGATAATTCTTTAGAGAAGAGCTACATCATAAAATAATGTAACAATATTTATAGTAAATTAGTATATTATGAAGCTATATTTAAGATGCATCTAGTGATATTAATTTTGTGTTGCAAATATTAATATTATTGTATAAAGTTAGTCAAACTTTTTAAAGTTTGATTTAGCATAGAACGTAGGACTACAATTATTTATGGATGGAGGGGTGGCCAGCCCATAATAAAATTCTTCTTAGCATAGGATGCAACTTCCCATATGCATGGTTTCTAATAATATTATCACATCCCTCTTTCCACTATGAAGTTAAGATTACTGTTTCCTATTTCGCGATAGAGGGATGAAAGTGTCAAAACATGCGCACAAGGGATACTCATGGGGATACTCATGCACACACGTTTGTCTCTCCAACAGTTATCTTTCACGCTACATCGTACCATTTTCAAGTTTATCTTTCTCGGTCCCCTTCTCATCTCTTCCACGGAAGAAATTGTACATAACACCGCGTTTTGCTGCACAAAACAACAACCTATTTTTTTCATAAAACACCAACAATCAGGATAATTACATGTAACATAACCATACCATCATGAAATGGGCCCAAGTTATTAATTATCTGTTAAAGAGGCCAAGGACCGGGTTTGTGTTTTCGTGCAACAGAAGGTCCAACAATTGGTGTCATTTGCAATATCATTTCTTCCACGCGACATTAAATTCGGCTGCTCCGGTTTGATTCTAATGCTACTGCTCTCCGCACAAGTTCTCCCCTCGACCGACATTCTCCCTCTCCAACCACATGTCCTAACGTTTGCGTCTCCAAATCGGCAGGAGGAGAGCGTCTCTGCTTCACCAGGATCGTGTGCGACAACTTGCTCTGCCTAGCTAACTCGCAATCCCTCCATATCTCCGACAAGGAAGACAACTACAATGGCGACCACAAGGACATAGTCCGAATAAGTAATGTCGACTCACTCCTGATCGAGGCGGCGTGTCGTGGGTGCATTGGCCCTCAAACTCAAAGTTCACATGGCATACGGGGTGAGGACAATATTAAAATCGGGGCTACATGCTAACAACGGTGAGCGCGGCACGCTGATAACCCACACGTGTAGGGGATCGCAACAGTCTTCGTGGGTAGTATAACCCAATTTATTGATTCGACTCAAGGGGAGCCAAAGAATACTTAGAGGTCTTCGCAGCTGAGTTGTCAATTCAGCCACACCTGGAGAAGCACAAGTAACATGAGAGAGCTGAAAGCAACAGTGATTTGAGAACAATAGTAACAGAAACACGAAACCAATGATGGAGAAATATGGACTGGGGTTCATAGTTTCACTAGTGGCGGCTCTCCTAAGCAAATAATCATGCATTGGGTGAACAAATTACAGTTGGGCAATTGACAGAATTGCACTAATTAATTAATTATGACAAAGCATTCAGTTTATCAATCATACGTAGGCATGTATTCCATATATAGTTGTAACTACTCGCAATGAGAATTCGCACAACATCTTTTGTCCTGCCATCCGGTTTCAGCCGGGCCATTTAAGGAACTAATGGCAATTAAGGTGTTCCTTTTAATAGAACACCGGAGCAAAGCATTAACACACAATGAACACATGTAATCCTCAAGTTACTAACCATTCTCATCGATGTCCCCGTTTCTGTCACTCGAGGTCTCCGGTTCCGGACTAATAACAGGTGCATACAACTTGTAGATACGATCTAAACATCAATTATATTCATGCAAACATAACGCGCCCAAATCTAAGATCATGCCACTCGTGCACTAGTGACAAGCATTAAGCATAACAACATTGCAGGCACAACAATTCATAAACATAAATAATCCGATCATAACGTGCCAATCCATCGGATCCCACCAAACACAATGCATATTACATCGGATTGATCTCGATCATGTAGGGCAGCTCACGGGAACATGGTATTGAACAACAAGGGGGAGAGAGTACCATCTAGCTACTGCTACAAACCCATAGTCCGCGGGGGAACTACTCACAACTCATCCCGGAGGCAGCGGTGGCGGTGAAGATGGCTCCGGGGGCCAATCCCCGTCCCGGCAGGGTGCCGGAACAGGCAATCTGACCCTCGAAACTTGTCGGCGATGGCGGCGGAGCTCTGTATCGTATTTGGGAAAATCCTTCAGGGGTTAGGGTTTTTGCATCGGGGATGTTTTTATAGGCGTCGGAGGCACCCGAGGGGCAGGGGTGGCCCCCGGCCGCGGCCCCCCTCTCACCCGCGGGTGGGACCCGCCCCAGGGCTGTGGGTCCCTCCCGGGGTCGCCCTTCTGGCTCCCTTCCTCATTTCTTGAATAAAAAATCGTCGTAAATTTTCGTCCAATTCCGAGAATATTTCCAGAAGTAACTTTCTGCAACAAAAACATCACAGAAATAGGGAACTGACACTGGGCATCTTGTCAATAGGTTAGTCCAATAAAATGCCTTGAAATGATAGAATAATATAGCATAAACATGTAATAATGATAGGAATCAAGCATGGCATGATCAAAAATTATAGATACGTTTGACATGTATCACACGCGAAGACCGCCTCAGTACCGATATTCCATGCTCGTATTCTTCCTTCTAAGGGCGGTGGAAACATGATGCAGGAGATGCTCTCACGAAGAAAGTGTAAAATAATTCGACAGATAAGGGCGTCTAAAAAAATTAAAAACATATGCACAAGGAAAAAAATCAAAACGTGTATGCAAAAGGATTTTTTTAACATACACATATGGGACGAGAGAGATAGGTGGGCTCCACCCTATATAACATGTCTCCCAAAATGTGTATGCATAAGGAATTGTTTTTAAAACATACACATATGGGAGGAGAGAGATACGTGGGATCCACCCTATATAACATGTGTCCCTGTTTCATTGGAAGGAAATGAGAAGCAAGGAGAGGCAAGGATTTCTAGGGAGATTAGAGATTAGAAGGATGAACTTCAAATAGTGGTTTGACCCCACACTTCTATGGCCAAGTGATTCATCTAAAATGCATACATAAACTTTGCATTATATTACTCATATTTCAATCATATTTACATCATATAAGGGTTATATCATTGTTTTCTATTGATTTGGGAATATTTCACAGTTTCCCTATTTCTCTGAAATTAACCCTGCTCTGGCAGAAAACCCTATTTTCTATATTTTTGAGTTTCATGGACCCAAACGATGTCCAAATGACCTGAAAATTTACGGGGATCATTTTTTGGAAAGAAGAAGGCGTATGAGCGAACGAGGCGCAGAAGTGGAGGCCTGAGTGCCAAAACACCTAGGCCCACGCGACCAGATTCCCTGGCCGCGTGGGACCCCTTGTTTTGGGCCTCGTGGCTCCGTTGCCGTCGATCTTTCTTCCCGAAGCTTCCTTTTGACCTAAAAATGACTATAAAAATAGTCCCCCGACGTTTTCCAGAAGAGAGCGCCGCCGAAACACAGAAACACCGAAACACCGAAACAGAGACCTGGAGCTGCAGATTAGAGGGGAAAAACTCCGGCGGGGCGCTGCCGGTGTGGTCTCCATCTCCCCCAACGACATCTCCACCGTCTTCATGATGAAGAGGGAGTAGTCCACACCTGGACTATGCGTTTTTGGAAGTAACTTATGTATCTCTCCTCTCTTTGAGCTTCACTAATTAGCACCGTATGAGCTGCCGAACATGATTACGGTCATCTATGTAATTCCTTTGTGGTGGATCTCTTTATGAGTTAATATATGTTTGAGATTGCAATTGTTTTGTTTCCGTTATGAAAATAGATGCATATTATGTACCCCGTTCTTGTCTACTTGTTGTGATCAAGCATGTTTATGTGAGCGTGTGTGGGGGAACGTGTGCATTAGTTGGAGTAATGAGGGGTGGCTAGTGCGGTGAAAGTGAGAGAAGTTCCGCGATCCACTTGGGTATTTTTACCTTACTTTGTTGCCTCACTAGGGATAAAGAAAAATACCATGCTACCGGAGGTGTGGGTGTGACCATTGCCACTTCTCCATGACTAGATCTAGCATGTTCTTATTTTAACTTCATGTCATAAGACTTAAAGCTATACTCTGATTTATCATAACTAGTCGTCAACCCGTGCATTCGCACGGGGACTATCTATATATTGATTTAAAAATATTGTGGAAGCACCACTAAAGACTCAAAAGTTATCTACAAATTTCACAATCAAATAGGAATTTATTTGGTTGAAAATCATTTACCTATATTTAACATGAACAAATATTTCGAATCAGAAAAATGAATGCATGTGTTAACATTTTAAATTAATATACTAAGATGTGGAAAACATTTCAAATCCCAACACCATGAAATTTGTAATTTGTACATTTCATTTGTATCAACTTATTTTTGCATATTTACAAATACTTAATTTGAGAAGTAGGATACACTAATTATGAGGGTACTAACTTTTCATATTAAAATGGATGAAAATAATATATGTATCTCCCGGTGCAATAAAAAATCTAACAGCAAGAGATTAATTCTCCATCCAAAATAAATACCATCATTCGTAGGACATAAAAAATAATTAACTGAAGGATCAGGTCCTAGAATTCAAACTGTTCTGAACTTTGTATATGTGTGTTACCCTACAAAACTTCCAACAGGAAGAGAATATTTCTCCATTTAAAAGCAATAGAATATTCTCACTTCTAGTGTTATATCATGTCTTTAAATGTGATTTATTTCAGTACACAGGAAAGTTTGCACCGAGAAAAATATTAATGCTGAGAAAGATGAGATACTGAAATTGGAAAGCGTTGCATTGGCTGGTGTGTTAAACTCTACATTGTTATAGTTATTTCGAGATAGCACGGTCAAATGTGCCAACAGTTCATGGTGGACAGATTTGTTTTACAGTTGCCATGAAATCTGTCAAAAGAAAATTTCCATAAGAGCAGGAAATTAATAATGAATTAAATTATTAAAAAATTAGCTGAGTACCCCGTGATTTTTTCTAACCTTTTAGCAGTTTGCACCGTGAGAACAAGCAGAAGACTTGAGTAGTAGCATGTTTAAACTACAGCTCTGAAAAATAATTTTAACAATTTGGATTATTTGACAAAAAAAATTAGCATGAAATACATATATATGCCTCGTTACAGTTACCTTGAAACTTATATATTGATGTATCAGCTGATCCGAATCTGAACATACTGCCTTGATTTTCCGTTATATTCATGTGAACCACCGTGCTCTGCAATAATAAAAATATAGTAACATAAAAATTCAGTGCAACGGGAGTATTGAAGTTTTGCCGGATAATTTGCAATTAAGTTTACTGAAATATAAATACATGTAGTGAGAGGAATCAATGTAAATATACAGCACGTCCATGTCTCTAGTACTGCAAAATGAAAAAGAAATTCTGGCTTTTACAACAAATCAAAATTCAAGGGTTGAATTCTACCCTCCCTGAAAGAATACGTGGTCTCACTTCTACCAAATCGATCAGCCGCGATGGTTCAGATGAAAAAGAGAAGAACCATATTGCTCACCTTAATTAGAGAGCTAATTCATGCCAATGCTGCGGAAAATGATGCATCTGTGTTGCTGCTATCAAGTCGCGGAGCCGGAAAATTTATATGACCCGGCGGAGAGTACTGCAGGTAGGCAGAGGTTGCGTCTTCGCATTGCACTTGCCTCCAACCAATGGAAAAAATAGACTTGTTGTTGCCAGACCTAGGAGAAGCTGCGGCTCTTGATTTTTCTTCCGGTAGAAGCATAAAAGATACCAGGGAGAGCACGACTAACGTGCGGACGACGGGAGGGGATATCTCATCCTCTTGATTTTTACCGATGGAAACAGGAAGATACCGGGGAGAACACGACTGACGTGCGTACAACGGGAGGGGTCCGACGGGATCTCATGATTTTTCATCCAACGGTGATAAACACATGGTATATTAATCGGATGGACTGCGTTTCTTAAACTCTAGGATTAACGTGGTGTCTTCTACAGTGCCTCCAATTAGTATATATAAGATTACTGAGGTGCTAAGATTTAATTCATATCTTGGTGGAGTATAAGAGAGATTGATAAACAAAAGATCTCTATGTTAGGACGTGATGCCCATATAATTAGTAACTTGTCATGAAACCTTTTTGTTACAATCTCATATGTCAATTCTAGTGTTCCATTATCTACCACTTTATTAAAGAGAGAGTACATTTGTGAAACCATGAACCCCGGTCCATTTTTAATCATAAGAAACACCTTTCCAACAACTTATAAGCATTTTCCATTTTTTGCCATTTAAAAATCTGAAAATACAAAAATACTTTTATATCTTGCATTCACAATATAAAACCCAAAAATATCATCCATCATTGTTTCTACCATCCTTGCATATTTATTTATCATCATTGCATATTTATTTCTTGTTTTGCATTTGTTTTATTTTGATATCATTCTCACACCTTGTGCTTGACAACCACTTGGTGATGTTGAGGGCACAAAACAATTTACTTTGTTTGTAGGTTCTCAAGGGAAGGATAAGAAGATAAATCTTTCACTACTGATTCCCCGAGAGTTCGATATTAAACCCTCGAGTCACCCCTCGTGGGAAAACTGTCTTTCTTATACTATACACTCTGCACTTGGAGTCTCAACCTAACCCATATTCTTTTGACGCAGGTAACTACGTCAAGGGCCATCACCAAGTTCTTACAAGAAGATTACATCGACATTATGGTAAGGGTTACTTCCTTCTACTTACATGACCATGCTATGAACTTCAAGAATTGGCTGCTTCTATAGTGTTCTTGTGAGCTTTGTAGGTTTCATGACGGACGAAGGAACATTGAAAAGTTAATGTATCATTTCCATCATTAATTACTACAAGGTGATTCCCACGTCAAAGAAATATCATTTACCTCCTCTACATGGCGCCCCAGATGGAAGAAAGGGGGGAGTTGGAGAAGAATCTGTGTCGAACTGTCCGACGCATCTTGTTGGACTGTTCGACACCCGGAGATCTATCATCGAAAGATGCGCATGCCCAATGGCCACCAAACATGTACCAAATTTGTTAGAAATCTATCTGGCGAGCTTACATTTGAAGCCACACCATTGCCGGACTGTCCGGCCCTAGAGAACCATCCTGAGGGTCAGTCGCCTGAAGAAAGCTAGGCGTCGGACTGTATGGTGACTTGTCTGCGTGCAAGAATAGGGAATTCACCCTTGTATATATACCTCTCACCTACCCCTTATAGTTAGACTATAAATACATGTGTGCCTCTTCAGTTGTAAGTCTATGATAAAATAGAATTAAGATTTGCTCCTCAAGTCCTCCCCTTGTGTAGAAGAACCAAGGTGGATACCATGACCTACACAAGTGAATTTGTATAAATACCTCTCCCCTAATAGGTCTAGTTGGAGTGACTTCAAGATCTCTCAAAAAAACTCACTTATGAGTTCTATTAGATTGGTTGACCGACTAGTGAGAGAAACAATCTCATCATGAAGAGTTGGGTGGGTTTGGTTTCAAGATTCAAAGGCCCTCTTTGGGAGTATTTGTTGGATTTTATTAGTTGCATTTAGACCTGGCCATGGGCAGTGCCATCAGGTCGGGCTCGGGCCTGAATTTTGAGCCCGACAGTCAGGTCGGGCTAGGCTCGGGCTTACACGTACAAAATGCATTTTCAGCTGTGGTCTGGCCGGGCCGGTCGGGTTTTTTCGGGCTCGGTCCCGATTTCTGTGGCCCAACAGCCGGGTCGGGCCGGGCTCGGGACTGGTTTCCTGCGTCGGGCTTTTTCTAGGCCCGGCCCAATCCCGACTTGAGAAATGCCCAGGTAACCTCTTCTATTTGTTTCCCTCTTGTATAATTGGTTTTCATACCTTGTGTTGTCTTGTTTTTCACCACGTCGTTAGTCAATCCATGAAGATTGGGCCAATTCTATCATATATTATAGGAAAAGCTAAGGAGAAGCGTCACATGGGTAGCTCTCATGTGCACCTGTAAGTTTGCTTGTGCTTTTACCTATAGGGGAGATCACATACATCCATGTAGTAGTCTAGCACCAAGTTGGTGGGCAGGTATAAAAACACCTCATTAGTGACATCATCGTATAGTATTAATTGAAAATTAAAAAAAGGCTTATCTTCTAAACTAGTATTTTGACTATCAATCCATTTACACCGTTAAGTTCATCTCGACGAGGGCATCAAAACTAGATCTGCCTAAATATGTTTCGATAAAAATTATTCTTCCGCACCGGTTGTCAAATTAGCAATTGCATGAAAAAAATATCGACGTGGTGATTTTTTCTGTCACATGAGTTACCTAATTACAACACTACAGTTGTCAGATTAACATCGAACATTTATCACGATAATTGTACGTCATTATCACAAAATGTTTGATAAGTTTATAGACATTTGCTATGATATACATAGCTAGAGATGAAGAGTTCAAGCATCTTTAAGACCTAAGAGATGTTATTATTCCACACAAAGTAGTATCTTGCATCTTTACATTGGTGTAGAATGTCGTACAAAAAATATGATAACTAAGTTATTATAATCTGATAAGTTAGTGATAATAATCTGATAAATATTGTCGATTTTTTGTCAGAACATGACAACATGAGATGTAGTTTCGTAGATCTCATCGCAGCTACGCGAACGGCGAAAACGAAATTTCAATCAAATTAACAGTTTTAGGGACTGTTGTTTCGTGCACCACCTAGGGATAGTCGTGTCCTACATTATATATGTTGAATAGGATATCATCACAAAACGTGTCATGATTTATAATCTGCGGCTAGTGCTTAGAAAGACAAGCAATTGACCCATTATGTGTCTCTCTTATAGGCAACCTAGAAGGTCAATGGACAAACATTGCCTGGATTAGCATCTTGCCACACTAGTGGGGACTGGGCCTATTGTCCCGGGCCGTGAGGGCCATTTGTCCCGGTTGGCGAACCGGGACAGGCCAGGCGGGACTAAAGGTCCAACCTTTAGTCGCGGCCCTATTACCAGCCGGGACAAATGGCCCTCAACCTGGCCGCGCTGGGGGCAAAACCTTTAGTCACAGTTCGTATAACGGGCCGCGACTAATGATTCGCTGACGCGGCAGAAATTTGGGCACTTTCTATGCCGCGGCAAATAATTCATTTTGTTTAGGGTTTAGGGTTTACTAATGATTCTCTGCCGCGGCAGAAATTTGGGCACTTTCTGTGCCGCGGCAGAGAATTCATTTTGTTTTATTTTATTTATTTTCTTCATTTCAAAATAGTTTTCTACGCTACCACATACCGTACATGTTCGTGCATACATAAGATAACTTGTCTTACGATCGAGCATACAAATATATACAACTTTGATAGTTACATGGAGATCACAATTACCGGGACTAAGCCCGTCTATTCGATTACACGGCCGGGGATCATCGGTTGCGCCTATTATTCACACTAATGTCTCCGGCGTCGTCTACCATCTCGGTCATCAAAAATCCCGCCAGTTCCTCTGCAATTCCTAGTATGCATTGCTCTGGTAGGAGCCGATCCCGCATTCTGTCGAACTATATAAGAAAAGGAGATCAATATGAACATCAATCATGATAACAAAAAGTGAGGGTAATAAAATAATGTTGTGAATGTATTGCTTACGTCGAATCTATAATCTTTGTGCTCAGTGGTAAACGTGCGAATGAACTCGCAAACGTAGTATCCACATATATGCGTCCCCGTTGGCTGCCTCGCGCACTTTACGAGAATAGAATTCAATCAAAATAATAATCTAGCATCATAACTGTATTGAAACTAGAAGTAAAGAGATGCGCGGTCATATCTCGTACTACTTACCGAGACCGGAGTAAACGTCAGCTTCTCACTAAAGGAACCCGTCACCACACCCTTGAACAGGTTCCAAACCCTGCCCGGCAAAGAAAATGAATGAATGAGTTAATTCATTACCTGATATTTCATAAAATCAACGAAAGAGACCGATATAGCGTGAATATTACCTCTGGAGCATATCCTGCATGTTGCGGAACTCTTCCAGGTTTCTCTTTAATGGGTCCATGACTTCAACTATTCCCTTATCAACTCGAATGTTTAGCAGAATCCAGTGGAAGCTGCACACGTTTATATATACGTCAGTAACACTCTTAACATCGAGTAAGCAAAAGTGAATGTGTACAACAGAATAAGACCCTCACTTGAAGTTGTAAGGAAACAGTATGTGGTCACAGAAATTTTGCTCCGTTAGAAACCTTAGAATGTTTTCCGCCGTCTCGTCGGGTTTCGTCATTAGCGTACCTATATGTACTATATCTGGGTCAATGAACCCAACATTATAGATCTTGCTTTTACAAGCATGCATCTTCATTCTGCATAATAGAGTACAAAAGGATATAATGAGGATAATTACATGCAATGGACTGAACAACTGAAAAACTGAACAACTTATATGTAGACAATGAATTCAACAACTTACAGACAATAGCAACTCATGAGAGATTTGTCGAGGGCGTCGAAATTGTATAACTAGAAGAGTTCTGAAAACTCAACATGAATCACTTCGGGTCGGAAGAAGTACTCTTCTGGGACTGCCATCTATCATCTGTGCACCGTCAAACGGTACCTCCGATTTAGCCACACTGCTTCTCCGCAGAGATGGGCCGGCGGTAATATCGAGTGCAGGATCTTGCAGGCGCTCTCCTCTAAGTTCGTCAATCTGCTGCTGCTGCTTGTCAATTCTTGCTAGCAACTGGTTGAACCTGTCTCCCTCCTCCTCCTCCCGTCGCTTCTTTGCTCTCGATCGGCTTCTATAAGTATCTTTGTCTTTGGGAAACCCAATCTCCCAGGGATAACTAGGGCCAAGGCCTTGTGTTCGTCCTCCGTGTTCGTCATTCCCGAGGACCTTTGTCAGCAAGTCTTTCTCTCTATCGGGACGGAACTTTGTTTTCCCCTCTTTAATTTCTTTCACCACTTTCAGCCATGTCTCCCTGGATATCTTAATCCTGTCACTGCAAACAAGGTCCCCTGTCTCATCGTCATACTCACTCCCATGCGCAAGGAACCAATTTCTTGCCCTCAATTCCCATTCGTCGCGAATTGGTTCTGGAATGATCCCTCTAGCAAGCAGCGCTTCCTCTTTTTTATCCCACTTTGGCATGGCAGTCACGTAGCCCCTGTCTCGAGGTGATGGTGATATTTCTTTTTCGCATCATTTGTCTTGTTTCGTTTTGACTTTTCCGTAGCATCTTCTGACTGCTTGTACTTCACAAATGCATCCCAGTAAGCCTTCTGCTTCACTAGATAGCCTTCGAATTTTGGAGGAATATTGTTCTTCTTATACTCTTGCCATAATGTTTTCTTCCACTGCCGGAATAGTTTGGCCATCTTCTTAAGAGTGAACTCCTTAACATTGTCCCTCAATGCTGCTGTGTCGTCCTCTTCCTCACATTCTGGGAGGGTGAAATGTGCCATGAGGTCATTCCAAAGACCATCTTTGTACCTTTCGGCGACATACTCATTATCTTCCACCCCTTTGGGCATTTGCCACTCTCGAACGGTGATCAGGACGCGATCCCCAACCATAACTCCGCATTTTTTTACAAATTTCTTTGCAACCTTTATGGGTTCCAACGGTTCGCCCAGTGGTGATATCTTTGTAATTGTGTAATGCGCAGATGGGGCCAACTTTTTGGCCGGGCCTCGTTTGGAACATTTTCTCGATGTGGAGGCCTAAGAGAAGAAACATTCGTCAATTCATATATATACAACTCAATTAATGCATCCACTGATCACCGGACTTCATATAGATACCTCACCGAACTTCGTTAAGGGTCCATCATCGGAGCCGTCGGCTTCCCCCTCATTTCGGTCGACCTCTTCACCCTCACCGGATGGGTTCAGATACATCGAGGGAGATTCGGGCGGATCAGCACCGGGGGCGTTGTGGATTATATCCTCGAGAATTTCTTCTTGTGTTAGGTCTCTGCGGATTGGACTAGGTCGATCCATAGTTTCTGCAAAATGCACACAATATCATACAAATAGTACATAAAAATACACCACGAATAATATCAGAAATACATCTAGAATAATCCAGTTACATAGCTCGGGTCCTTTTTTTTAACCCTAATACATCATGAATAATATCACTAATACATCTCCCATGCATGAACCTCTCAAACTAACTTCGACCGGTTCCTGAGCCGCGGGGTGCTGAGCCGCCGGTGCTGCGCATCCAAAGAGAAGGAACCCTCACAGGGTCATAGCTCTCATGATAAGGAACCCTCTGAAGAAACGACCATCTATTGCTATAATGCCTATCCAATAGATACATATAGTGACGAACGTGCTCGTCCTCCTCCCTGATACGGCGACGAACCACCTCCTCGGGGGACGGCTCCCTCTGCACCGAGCGTGGCCCACGCGACTGCCACCAAAGAAGATCCGGGTCGATGACATCACCCAGATTCCTCACCAAGCTGCGCGTCCCGGAAGGTAGCACCTCCTAGTGCCAGCCCGGCGGAGCCCAGTCCCGCACATCGCCCCTCTGATCCAACGGGGACATCGTCGCCGAGAACAATAGACTAAAAACACCTAAGTCCAAATTTCTATTTCTACACTACAAAAAGTGACTATTTTCTGATAACACTAATATTCGAACCAACTTTTTGCTAACACTATTTTTTGCTAATTTTTGTTAATACTAGTTTTTAACCCAATTTTCTAACTAGTATTATTATGTGACTTATTAGCATATTAATACTTCTAACCAGTAAATCTAACTAATTAACCACCTAAATCATCTATTAAATCATCGAGCTAATTTTTAAACCTAAATCTAAATTCAAACCTAAATCATCTATTTCAAACCTAAATCTAACTAATTAACCACCTAAATCATCTATTAACATCTAACTAATTAACCACCTAAATCTAACTAATTAAACCTAAATAAACTAGCTAGATAAACCTAAACAAATTAAAACCTAAATAAACTAGCTAAATAAACCTAAACAAACCTAAATTAAATGGAGCATTACCTAGGGGATGGCGGCGTCCGAAGCCGGCAGGGGGCGGCCGGAGTTGAGGGGCGCGGCGGCGGCGGCTCGGGCGGCGGGAAGGTGACGGCGTGGGTGGGGGCGGAGTTGAGGGGCGCGGCGGCGGCAACTCGGGCGGCGGGCCGGAGGCGACGGCGTGAGCGGCAGCGGCGGCTCGGGCGACGGGCGCGCGGTGGCTCGGGCGTCGGCGATGGCGGAGGCGACGGGCGCGCGGCGGCGGAAGGCGACGGCGTGGGCCGCGGGAAGCGACTGCGAGCGACGGCGCAAAAATCCGGCAGCCTGGCGGCGTCTCGATCCTCTATGGCCCTCCGGTGTCGCGGTCTGAGCCACGCACCAGGGGGACGGCTCGCCTTTTATAACCCCCCCCCCCTTTAGTCGCGGGGCGTGGCTCAGGCCGCGACTAAAGGCTTGTCTTTAGTCGCGGGTTGAGCCACGCCCCGCGACTAAAGGGGGGGGGCGGTTTCAGATCCCGCGCGCACCACATCCTTTAGTCGCAGATGGTGGTACGAGCCACGACTAATGGGCCTGAAATTTTGCGCGCGCTGGGCCAAAATTGCGCGCGCGCTGTGTTTTCTCTATTTTTTCAAATCTGGCATAATTTCAAAACACTTGAATATTTGAATGAATTTGAGAAACTTTCAACATGCAAAGTGCTTGAATTTGAATAATTAATCTAAATCCATTTTCTGTTTTATAAAATAATTATTGTAACTCTACAAACTATTAACAATTTTGCCATTTTCAATTAAAAAATGGATTAACTAATATTTTTTTGCATATTTTGAATCTTGGAGCCAATGATAACAGTGGATCATTTGATAATAACTAGTTCATCGACCGAATACAAATCACTTGTCCTAACCAATGACAACAGTACGGAATGACAACAGTGGATCATTTGTCCTAACAATGTAAGTCATACTCCTGCCTAGCCAAGGAATCTGGCCACGTGGGCCCCCCTCTTTTGGCCTTCGGGCTTCCACATTTTCGCTTCCTTCGCTCCCAAGTCTTCTTCCTTCCAAAAACTGATGCTCGTAAATTTTCAGGTCATTTGGACGTCGTTTGGGTCCCTGAAACATCAAAATATAGAAAATAGGGTTTTCTGCCAGTGCAGGGTTAATTCCAGAAAAATAGGGAAACTGTGAAATCTTCCCAAAATCAATAGAAAACAATGATATAACCCTTATATGATGCAAATATGATTGAAATATGAGTAATATAATGCAAAGTTCATGTATGCATTTTAGATGCATCAACATCCCCAAGCTTAACCTATACTCGTCCTCGAGTATGAAGGTGATAAAACCAACATGGACTTTGCATTTTAAGACTATCAATGGATATCAAGGATGATTACTATTGCTACATAAAGTCAAATGATTCATTCTTTAAAGGAATAGCAATATGCAAGGTAGATTATAAAGTGATATCAAATATTCAATGCAAGGATGTTCAATGATAATTCACAAAGTGTAACATAGAAGAAAGTACTATGGACCAAATGTATGCAAAATGAAAAGTAAAAAGATCCTATAATGGTCATAGAGTATTCTTATAAAACTGAATGTAAAAGGTGGACACTTTGGACAGATAGATATATATGAGTAGAGGTAAAAACATGAACAAGTTTCATCTAACTTCCAAATACTTCTACTTAAGTTAATGTTTGCAATGTGGTGTCATTGGTATCAAGATCTCATTACCCCTTATCATAACATCTTAAGTGGTTAAAGTTTAAAGTGAAAGCAATTATGAGTAGTGTGCTTGACAAAACAATGGTTGAAAGTTTCATGCCCCTTGAATATGAGTACCTACACCATGGTGTTACTCAACTTGGGAAACAAAGCAAGTTCAAGTAAAAGCATTGTATAATAGCGTCATTAAGAAGGTCAACTGGGGTACCTATTGTCCCAGGACATTGAACAAGCCCATGTCAAAATTACAATACAAACAAACATAAGGAACAATCTCAACACCCTTTTTATTTACTATTGGTATAGATTTTTATTGTGGGGTGTATCACTGAGGGTTCACATAGCATGTAAGTAAATTTCCACCATGACAGCATGGCTTTGATTGGCGGCCCAGGTATCTCTCTAGCCATTTATGCAACTACTTAAACCTACTAAATTTCCACATTTATTTGGCACCATGATAAGCATCCATAAACAAAAGTACATGATATCAAATGGATATAATTTAGTGCAATGTTGAAAGCTTGCCATGTGACAGCACATTTGGGCTAACTAGCAACCAAGACTCTTGTCAAATTCACAACTTCATAATTTTAATCACAATGGTTCATGTTTATTAAGTGCAATAGTAAGGTGTGAGAGCTATTTAACCAACTTTTCCCATAACAATCAATAACATAAGCATTTTAATTCAGAGGTATAGATAACACAAAGTAACATGATAAACATACTTGGAATAGCATAAAGCTAATAGGTAGATATGGTGGACTCACTGGAAAAACTTTGGTTGAAGGTGTTGGAAAACAAGTTTTTACTTGTTGGAATTTTTGGGCTAGCAAAAGGGAGAAAGTTGACCGTCTAAATGCATGCACAAGTGTCCATAGAACTAACCAATCCATGTTAAACAAAGTAAAGTAACATTCATCATCAAAACATGAATAAAAGATAGCTCTTGATAAAACACTTGCAAATTAATACTCATTAAAAGCACATGAATTATGCAACTGTATGTATCTTTTTAAATCAATTCAAACATCCCTTTTCCAATCTTATTATAGCATCCAACTTAATTCAACCCAAACTTCCAGTAGCTCTCTCATATATAAATGATAGTGGTGGTCTCAAAACAAAAGATTAAACTAAAATAACAAGCAAACAAAAGACGCTCCAAGTTTATGCGATAAAGTGTATTGATAGAAAAACAGAAGTTAGACGTGTGCAAACCGAGAGTGTGTTGGTCCAGTGGGATTGTCTTCACATCCCCAAGCTTATGTTATTCACCATCCTTGGATAGCTCTTGGTGCATCTCCTCTAATCCCTGTGAAAAAACTTCAAAACACTGTTTCTCCCATTTCTTTTCTATGGGGTGACATTAGTACTGATAGACAAATGAATTACTTGCTGCATAGAATCCTTAGAAAAAAATCATATTAATGTCCAGAGAGTGTATAATGTTGTATGCCTACTGATAAACTTAATTGGATCAAAAATATTCAAGTTAACAGTTCAAAGAATGCATCAAACAAAATGGGACAGAATCTGTCCAGAAAATTAGCAGCAGCGAAACGCATTTTTCTACCAGACTTAGGCATGTCTAAAAATTCTGAAAAAATTCATGCATACAGAGGATGAAAAGTTGCAGTTACAGTAAAAATTTCAGCTCATTCGGAGTTACAGAATAGGAATGAAAAATTAAACCATGCACAGATTCGTGCTGGAATAAAATCTCCGAATGCAAATAGCAACTTTTTCATACCAAAATAGTTAAAACTTGGCACTTTATTAAAAATTCCAGAAACTAAACTAAAAACTAAGTCTCTTGTTACAGCAAGAGGACACAAAGAAAATCAAAAATAAAAACAACCGGGTTGCCTTCCGTAAAGCGCTTTCTTTATAGCCATATAGCTAGGCTTCTTACTCGATATATATTGTGGACGAAGCTCATGAGGGAGCTTGAACTTTGATGTGTCCCTCTTCCTTGGGAAGTGTTTCATGAAAATACCAGGATCCCATGGTGCTCTCAAGCCAATCAAAATAATTGTCAAGTTGAAACCTAGTAAAGAGAAAAACAACACAAAAGTAATAACAACGAAGTCTAACTTTCTTTCTATGCATTGGCATTTTGTATATGAATGAATCAATATAAATAGAAATTTCACAATGCATATTAACAGTAGTTACTTGCAGCATATATTTATTAGTAGCATAAAGAGGGTTCTTATTACCTCCTCTTTTATAATAGTTGCAATTAGAAGAGATAAATTTAACCATATAATCACAAGAATCATTCAACTTAGATAATATAGGCAAGAGGATCATCAGATTTATTTTGGAATTCATTAGCATGCTTCCCTCTTTCAAGATAATTATTAAGATCAATATCAAGTTTAATATCATGGTTGCAACAAATATTTGGAACTAAAGATAATTGCAAACCACATAAGTATTTCTCAACATAAGAAAATTTCTCCTCCATGGTGTAACTAGGAGAATTTAAGAACAAAGTAGGACTCTCATGAGTAAGAGTACCATCACAAACAACAAGTATATCATTTTTATCCTCACATAAATTTGTAACAACTTCTAAACATTGAGGATTATCAATAAGCATAGGACCATCATCTAAAGCATTATCATATAGCATATTTAAACAACACTCCTCATTATCATCAATAAGTTCACTAGTAGCATCATTAAAAAGTAAAGGAGCATTATTAGTTTCATCATAATAGCATGGGTTATCATATAGGACCATAGAATTTTCAGTTTGACACTCATCATAACATGGGTTCTCATAAATAACAAAAGATTTTTGAGTTTGAGTGCTACTATCAAATGTTGATGGTGAAGTTGGAGATCCAACTCTTCCCCAAGCTTAGGTTGGAACATATCTATTTCAATCTCCTCTTCACATTCTTCCTCTTCCAAGCTTATGTTTTCATCATCCTCTTCCTACAAAATATTAGTACTTTCCATGGAAGCAAGAATTCTTTCTTTAACATAAACATTGTCACTAAATTCTTTTTTGCAAAGTTGGAGAATAATAGAAATTTGTACTTTCATTACATGAGCTTCATGACTAGTTGTAAGAAATTTATCAATAAGAGAGTCTATCTCATGGGCTCCAACATAAGCAATATATTTCTCAACTTGTTCAATATTAGGGCATGAAAATTTATCTTCACGATAACAAGCAATTATAGGATCACTATTATACTTGCATTGATAGTGGGAATGTTTAACAACTCTTCTATTGCAACAAGTTACATCATGTAATTCACAAAACTGAATAGCCATTTTGTGAAGAGCTTCAAGCAATTTACGCATTCTTGTTCCCTCTTCGGTTGATTCATATTCAAAGTAGGCTTCCATATTTTTAACATAACCATTAGGCATAGACATTCCAGAAAGTTTATCCATCTTTTTTTTTGTGTTTTGATATATAAAACTGAAAATAAAACTAAACTAAATGCAAAACTAAAAGTAAATGTAAGAAAAACTCACAACCAAACAAGTTAAAGAGGAAAACCTCCCCAAGCTTAGATGATTGCAAGATGTAAAACAAACAAAAAGAAATGCAGAACTGAAAATAAATATCTAGTGCAAACAATAATAAAAACTTAAGCGCTACACTCCCCGGCAACGGCGCCAGAAAAGTACTTGATAACCCCCAAGAGCAGGGGATCACTGTAGCACCTCTCAATGTGGAAGTAGGGTATCGATCCGCAGGAGCAAGAAGGAAAATTTATCTATTCCCTACAACTAAAGTGTCACAAGTTTTAGTTGATTATGCACTAAACAAGTTTAAATAACAAGATGGTTGATTTAATGGATGGAAGTTTTAATGTAACAAAACAAGAATGTAAAAGTGTCCCAATCCTCTTTAATGCAAGAGGACAAGACAAAGGTGTAAACGGTGTTTCAATGCTTGGAAATAAGGCCTAGGGATCATACTTTCACTAGTGGACACTCTCAACAATAATAATATAATTGAATACATAAATATTTCCTCTTCATTATGCTACTCTGAATTATTCTCTTGTTGGATAACGAACACCAATCCACTGTGTAGGGCTATAAAAGCACACCTTAAAGTCGCATTCCACATCTAGGGAACCCCACACTGTCAACTTGAGCCCCCTAAATAGTACTAGACAAACACCACAATTTCATAGAGACATCCAACACAAATAATAACTCATGATATGTATTCCTGTAATCTTTAGCCTAAGAGCCACACACGGTGCGCACACTGTCAACTTCGCACCATGGGACAAAGGTGACTCCGGAAATTACATTAATAAAACCACTTGAGTAGTATAATTCATAAGATAATGAAGAGTAACATCTATGGATTCAACTAGATTACAAAGCTCATGATCACATAAAGATCACACCATGGGAGAGAGAGATAAACCACATAGCTACCGACATGAGCCCTCAGCCCCGAGGGAGACTACTCCCTCTTCATCATGGAGACGGTGGAGATGTCGTTGGGGGAGATGGAGACCACCCCGGCAGTGCCCCGCCGGAGTTTTCCCCCTCCAATCTGCAGCTTCAGGTCTTTGTTTCGTGGTTTCTGTGTTTCGGCGGCGCTCCCCTCTGGAAAACATCGGGGGACTATTTTTATAGTCGGTTTTAGGTCAAGACGGAGTCGTGGGCGAAAAGATCGACGGCAACGGAGCCACGAGGGCCAAGATGGTGGGCCCCACGCGGCCAAGGAATCTGGCCGTGTGGGGCCCCCTCTTTTGCCCTTCGGGATTCCCACTTTTTCGCTTCCTTCGCTCATACGCCTTCTTCCTTCCAAAAAATGATCCCCGTAAATTTTCAGGTCATTTGGACGTCGTTTGGGTCCCTGAAACTCAAAAATATAGAAAATAGGGTTTTCTGCCAGAGCAGGGTTAATTACAGAAAAATAGGGAAACTATGAAATATTCCCAAAATCAATAGAAAACAATGATATAACCCTTATATGATGTAAATATGATTGAAATATAAGCAATTCAATGCAAAGTTCATGTATGTATTTTACATGCATCACCCTCTCACGCCGATTGATGAAGAAGGCGTCCCAAGTCGGACAGTAGTCAGGATGCCAGCGAGGATCCATCCGCTGCTCTGGCGTGAGCTCGAGGTAGTAGTGGTTCGTGATGGCCGCCCGGCGCGCCACACCTTGAGGGACAGGAGGTACCGGCACGCCTCCGGCGCTCAGCCACCAGCCGGCGGGGACGCGGTAGCCGGGTGGGCAGGGGTAGTTCGAGGCGCAAAGCGCCTCCGCCTCAGGGTAGGTTAGAGTGGGTACGGTGGAAACCATGGGAGAGTGATGAGTTTTCAGATATGATTTTAGATGTGATATGGTAATGGCGGCCAAGCCTACATATATATAGGAGAAGCACACAGATCGTGTGTTTCCTTCGAGCGCTTGTGAGCCGTTGGATCAGAGGTGTGTTTCCTTCTAGCGCTTGTGAGCCGTTGGGTCAGGTGTGTGTCATTGGTTAGGTGTGCTCCTTTAGTCCCGGTTCCAGCTACCAACCGGTACTAAAAAGGTGAAGATAAGGCACACATATCAACGCTCCTTTAGTCCCGGTTCCAGCTACCAACCGGGACTAAAAAGGTGAAGAGTTGCCCTATATAAGTACCCACCATGAGGAGGAAGAGGAAGAACAAGAGCACGACAACAGCAGAAAGAGAAGACAGAGGACTCCTCTATGCACGAGCTTCTCGAAGATGTCGTTGGGCAGTGACCTATGACATCTTCGAGGGGCTCGGCATAGAAGCGTTCTCTCAGTGCTAAGAGGGTTCTATCTAGAAATCCTTTAACAGGATGCATGGGCCAGTTTTCACTGTGAAGAGCGGAATTTCATGAAACTTATTATAATCTTCTGACATGTCTGTCTTGTCATCCACTCCCACAATGTTTCTTTTCCCTGAAAGAACTATGTGGCGCTTTGGCTCATCGGACGATGTATTCTTTTGCTGATTTATTTTTCTCGGTTTGGTAGACATGTCCTTCACATAGAAAACCTGAGCCACATCGTTGGCTAGGACGAATGGTTCGTCCATGTATGCAAGATTTTTGAGATCCACTGTTGTCATGCCATACTTTTGGTCTACATGTACCCCGCCTCCTGTCAGCTTGACCCATTTGCACCGAAACAAAGGGACCTTAAAAGTAGGTCCATAGTCAAGTTCCCATATCTCCTCTATGTACCCATAATATGTGTCCTTCTGCCCATTGTCGTCTGTTGCATCAAAGCGGACACCACTATTTTGGTTGGTGCTCTTTTTATCTTGGGAGATCGTGTAAAATGTATTCCCATTTATCTCGTACCCTTGGAAAGTACATATAGTCGAAGATGGTAACCTAAGAAATACACGAGGAGCTGCGGCATCCGCACGTAATTCCGTAGTAGCGCAGCATCCGCACGTCATTGTGGATAGCCACGCCGTAGAAGTTGATGGTCTCGTCACCTAAGAAATCCACGAGGAGCTGCGGCACCCCATCAGCCTTGCATCTGGAAGACAAGAGTCTCGGACGCCACCGAGAGTTGAAGGACGGCGGCGCGCTGCCTTTTCTTGGGTGGAAGATCCCTCTGTCGACCCGGGAGAGGGTCGGTGAACTCACAGTCGAGTCCAACGCACTTGATCGGTGCGGCGTCGAGGAAGAACTTCTTCACGTCGCGGATCCACCTCTCCACGCGTGATGCACAGAGGGTGACCCATACCTTGAAGTGCATTTCTTCTTTGATGAAGTAGTACAACCGAGCCCGAGGTCGGCGCGCGAGTGGCTCCATTGGAATAGAAGAGAGAGGGATCGAGAGAGAGAGTGTTTTTACAAGGATTAGAGAGAGATTTAGGTGTGCTTAAGGCCATGGATTAGTGTAGCTTTATATAGGTCGGAGAGGAAGTCCGGCGGGCAGAGAGGGAGGCCGGCGGCGGCGCAATCGAAACGGCGGCGCAATTAAACACGTATGAATCAACGCCGGCGCCTGATCATCTTCCAAAGCATAATTAAAATGGCGGCTTGATCAGCTTTCAAACACGAACCGTCGCGGGAGATTAACAGGCGCGGACTTCTAGTCCCGGTTCGAGACACGAACCGGGACAAAAGGGGGGGCACCTGCCCGCAGCGCGGCCGCAGACCCCTTTTGTCCCGGTTTGTATCTCAAACCGGGACAAAAGGATCCTAACGACCCGGGACAAATGGGCCGCCGGTTTCGGGGCGACGTGGCCGGACCTTTAGTCGCGGGTTGAGACACGGCCGCGACTAAAGGCCCGGGCAAAAGGCCTGTTTTCTACTAGTGCCGGTGTGTATCTTTTACATTGTCCATGATGGCTATCATATCTATGCGAACTTTCAATGGACTATGCTATGTATGTGACCTTTTGGACTATAACGTGTATTTGAACTTGTATGATGCTGTTTTTAACTTGTATATGGTGTCCATGATGGACTATGCTGATGTCGACTAGTTATACTCAACTTAATGATGTGATTTTTTTGAAATGCCTGTGAATTGTTTGATATTTTTTAATTGCAAGAATGTAAGAAAAAAAAACAGGTTGGTCACTTTGTCGAGTGTATTACGCGGGCGTGGCAAAATCTGGTGCCTCCTACTCCCTCCGTCCCAAAATAAATGTCTTAAGTTTGTCAAAACATGGATGTATGTAATCATAAAAACATGTCTAGATACATCCACATTTTAACAAACTTGAGACACTTATTTTTGGACGGAGGGAGTAGATGGGTAACACTCGGCAAAGCTGTCATGTGGTGGCCACTAGGCGTTCCGGTTGAGCGCTTTTCTAGAGAATGTTTTGGCACAACATTCGGTAAATCTGGCAGTAAATTTGCTGAGTGCATCACCCAGTATATAGTTGGCATACTTCGGCACTTGACTGTTTATTGTCAAGTATCACATTTGAAAAAGAGGCTCACTCCGCCTATTCGCCCTCCGTCCTCTTTTTTATGCCGATCGGCAAATACATATTTGCCGAGTGCCAATAAAACACCCGCAAACATGCATTTGCCAAGTATACGTTAGCCGTGTGTCGTACGTGGTAATAATGCTTATGGCGAGTGTAAAATAGGCTTTGCCGAGCATAGATAGTGCACCATACACCGCTTTGCGCATGCTGTTGTAATTTTGGCACTAAGCCATTTATTTATTTCCATAATTCTTAGAAAATCCTAGAGGCCATGAATGGATGAATATGAACGGTTGCATGAAGTTGAAGCGTTTTGCACTAGTGGAAGTTAAAACCAAAAGGTCTCTCATCATGCACTAGTGGGAGACAAATTGAAGGGTCTTCAGCTTCTCGCGAACCTTTCGCCTCCTACTGTGTGCCTATATAAGAGAGGTCGCTCCTCTCACATAGACACAACACATCAGCCACCACTCTCATGCGATTGCCACTTGGTTCTCGAGCATTGCGCCGCCGATCAAGACTTCTCCATCCGTGTCGCGGCGTGCACCGCGGGACATGACAGTTGGCCTCCGAAACCCCGCCTCTCGTGATCCTGTAAGGGAGAGGGGCGATAAGGTTTTTGGGGAGCGCTACCGCGCGACTACTGGCTTCTCAAGCAACACGGACGCCGACGACTACTTCTTGGACGACGACTTCTTCCCCGACGTCGACGTCATCTTCGGCAACATGAACACCGACGGCGCCAACGGGTCTTCCTCCAACACCTCGTACGTGCTCATATGTGTTCTACTAGACATCATGTTTTAGACAATATTTGTAGCAATTTGTGTAGAATTGTAATATGCGTACTCTCTAGAATTGCTACTTGCGTACTCCCTAGAATTGGTATTTGCCTACTGTCTTCTAAGTTGCATGACTAGTTTCATTCATGTTTTACTAGTCATATTTTATCTACTATTTTTAAGGGTTAAATTATGTAGAAAATTGCTCATATCTTCAACAATCCAAAAACCTTATCTTAGGCAATTTTCTACTGTTGGCTTTACTGCTTCGTTGAGGCCCGCTGATTTCGATGGGGTGAACTATAAGAAGTGGCATGCGAGAGCCACTCTCTGGTTTGAAACCATGAAGTGTTTTCACGCTACTGAAGGCAAGCCTGAAGGAGAGCTTACTCCTGAAGAGGAGAAAGCTTTTCAGGAAGCCGATACCATGTTAAAGGCTGCTATTCTCAGCATTCTTGGCGACAAGATTGTCGACCCGTATTTGTCCATCACTACGGGCAAGGGAATGTGGGATGCGCTCGAGGCCAAATTTGGGGTCTCGGATGCAGGCAGTGAATTGTACGTCATGGAGCAGTTCTTTGACTACAACATGACTGGTGAGAGCTCCATTGTTGAGCAGGCTTATGAGATATAGTCCATTGTTAAGGAACTTGAGCAAGTTTCGTGTGTGTTACCCGACAAGTTTATTGCCAGAGGCATTATTGCGAAACTCCCTCCTTCGTGGAGGAATTTTGCTACTTCTCTGAAGCACAAGAGACAGGATTTTTCCGTTATGGATCTCATTGGGTCGCTTGATGTGGAAGAGAAGGCGAGAGCGAAAGACACACTTGCTCAAGGTTTTGAGGGAGGTTCGAGTGCTAACTTCGTTCAGAAGAAGAACTCCCAATCCTACAAGCCCAAGAACAAGAGTAAGTTTGAGGACAAAGGCAAGTATGATAAAAGGAACAAGCCTTCACAGTTTACCAACTTCAAAAGGAAGACCGATAAGAAGAAGGGATCCTGCCACGTTTGTGGTGACCCTAATCACTGGGCTCCAAAATGCCCTAACCGATTTGAGGAGCGCGAGAAGATCGGTGACGAGGCTGGGACTCGGCAAATCCCTGGGTCGAGTACCCCGGGTTGATTGAGGGGGAGAGAGATGAGCGATGGTGATCACGACGGCTAACAGGCGAGGCGTTTACCCAGGTTCAGGCTCCCGGAGGATAAAACCCTACTTCCTGCTCGTCTGGTATTGATGTTGAGTGTGGCTACAATGGCGAGATGGTAATCTCGCTAGGGTTTGAGATGGCGGCTATGAGCGTGAGCGTATGCCTTGGCGTTACCCTAGACGAGCGACCCTCCTAGCCTTTATATGATAGGCTAGGTCTCGGGTGAACGGTGCCGATGGCACTTACAGGATTAACGAAGCTGATGACCTAACGTGGACTATCCTGGGCCGCACGTCGTCCTCCTTGGGCCTTCCTTGAGCCCTCGCCATAGGGTTGATGGACTTGGCGTGACCCAGGTATCACCACCGTGGGGTAGTCAAAGAGTAACCCCACGACAGCAGCCCCCGAGTGCTTAGTCGAATCATAGAGTCGGGTAAAGGACTCCTTCCTTCTGGGCACGCCACTAGGTTCCTGAAAGGAACAAATAAAATGGTCGACTCCGGCCTTTCAGGGCTTATGGAGGATTCCTTAATCGAAACATCGACTGCCGGGTAAAAAGCTGCGAGTATTGCTTTGGTCGGTGATTTTTCGACTGCGATTGTTCTGAGTCATTCGGGAGCGCGAACAGCGCTCCCGATGGGAGTAGCCCCCGAGATTAAGCTGAATTGCTTGCAATTGAGGTTAAACTCAATTTTTTTTCAGTCGAAAAGCCCGCTCCCGATGGGAGTGAAGAAGGGACTCGAATTGATGGAGTCGCAACTTGCTTTGCGTGACTTACTTTGTACTCGGCCGGTTTGGCTTACTGCTTAAGTTTTGCTCAGCTCGTGGAGCTCACTGTATTTCTTTTGCACTCGAATGGACTTGTCGAGTCTACTCAGCTCTTAGAGCTTACTGTATCTTTGTTGCACTCGAATGAACTGTCCGAGTGCTCCATCAGCCCATTGGCTTACTTGCTACGCCTCCGCAGGTGATGTCAGCGCTGACGTTTTCTGCGCACTGTGCGTCCGATGGGGAGCAGTTCACTCCATCCCCATTTCGCCGTCGTCTCCACTGCTCTCTCTTCCATTGCTGCTCCTCTGCTAGATTCCTCCCCATCCTCCATGAGCAAGGTTGCGATGAAGAGGGGGAAGTCTGCCGCCGGCGCCGTCGCCGACGCCGAGGCTAGCGTGATGAAGAAGCCCGACGGCGATTGGACGAAGTCGTCGGTGAAGAAGGCCGATCTCGAGGCCCTCCGCGCGCAGGGACTGCTACCGCCGGCGGACCAGGCGGCGGTGCGCGCTCCAGGGAACGCGTGTGCTTCGTGGATTTTCTTCCGCGGGGTTTCGGGTTCCCCCTCCACGATTTCGTTCGTGGGCTCCTGTATGCTTATGGGATTCAGATCCACGATCTGACTCCCAATAGCGTCTTGAGCATCGCAAGCTTTATCGTGCTCTGCGAGTGCTTCTTGGGGGTCGCACCCCACTGGCTGCTGTGGAAGTCGCTGTTCCTCGTCAGGAGGAACGTGGGGAAGAGCGGGCAAGTGTATCCGGTGGGCGGCTTCGGCATCCAGGTGCGTGGCGACACCGCCTACTTCCAGATGAAGAAATCCGACTCCGTCCAAGGCTGGCGGAAGAAGTGGTTCTACGTCAGGTGCGACCAGGAGGGGCTTCTTGCCTTCGCGGCTGATCGCGAGTAGCGGAAGATGAAGGCATGGGCGCACCCGCTGTCGAAGGAGGACAGGGAGGCGACTCAACCCTTGCTGGCGCTTCTCCGTAGCCTGCTGAAGAGCCTTGGGCGCGAGACAGGTGGGGTGCATCTCATTGCCACCTTCTTCAGGCTTCGGGTGCAGCCGCTCCGCGCTCGCGTCCACCCGATGTGGGCGCTTGAGCACGGCAATGAACTCGACGATGACGAAGTTGAGTCGAAGGTGAGGAGCATCACCAGTCTCCGAGCCACCGATCCGTGCAACGTCAAGTGCCCGGCCCAACCGTATGGGCCGAACAACCCTGTGCCTGAGGTAAGCTTCCTTTTGTTTTGCTTCTGTCTTGTATGTTCTGTCTAAATCTTCTTTTGTCTGACCCGAATTTTTTGACAGGGTCGTTCCAGCTTTGTCAGCCTTCCTCCGTTGATGGAGAATGGACCTCATGAAGAGGCAGAGTTCCCTGAGGATGAAGAGGTTGATGACGATGAAGTTCCCTCCGCCACTTCTCGGAGTGAAACCTTGGAGGAGGATGACGAGGATGAGGAGCCGCTGCTGAAGCGGCGGAAGCGAAAGAGTGGCGACTCCACCTCAGCGTCGTCGCCCTTGAAGGAAACGGCTGTGGAGGACAAGGAGGAGACGAGTGGGTCGTCCTCGGGTGCTAGGCACATGAGCGACCCGGCGGAGCCTTCGGTCGTGCCTCCCCTCAGCTCTGCACCGCCGATTGAATTCGCAAGGATGCCCTCCGTTTCCCTGGGCAGCGAAGATGATCAGGATGTCACCAGGTTAGTCTTGCAACCATCGCCTTGTTTTGTCGAGTGCACTTTTTGACTTTGCGAGTCCTTGAATTGAGTTATCTTGTCGCAGCGACCGTACTGGCGCTGTTGGTTCTTCGCCTCCAGAAATGGAGCACACTTCTGCTCCCGTGTTCGAGCAGACTGCGAAGACGACCGAAGAAGAGCCGCAGGCGGGTGACGCTTTGACCTTGAAAGCTTCGACCTCCTCCGTGCCAGAGAAAACTGCATATGCGACCCCGGTGGACGCTGGGTTGCTTGAGCATGTAAGTGTCCCTTAACTCAATCTGTAAAAATCTGTATCAGGTGCGCGAACAGCGCTCCCGATGGGAGTAGCCCTCGAAGATGTGCGTGACTAGAATAGTCGGGCGCAGATTGATGTCTAGTGTTTCCTGCAGCCGTATTATCGCCAGCAGATGGAGGTAGCCGCCACCTTCGTTCGCATGGAGCAGGAGAGGAATCAACTCCGCACTGCTCTGGAGCAGGCGAATGGTGAGTGTGGACCCTTGCGTTCGAGGGGTGCTTCAACTATCTTCATTGTTGACTTTGCTCCGGTGATCCACAGGCGAGAGGGAGAGCATGGCGAAGCGGGTCGCGGAGCTGGATAAATCACTGGGTGAAGCCCAAGAGCGTGAGCGGACCCGGGATGATCTGGAGAAGACCCAGGTTGAACACTTGCTCACACTCGCCGATGCTATTGGAAGTAAGTATCTCGACTCATTGCCTACTTTGCTTTTTGTCGACTGCGGAAGCCTTACGGATGTGGATTTCTTTTGGAGCAGAGACTTGCGGAGGTGCTCCTCCAGAAGGAACTTCCAGTGCCAATGTCGGCTTGACAGAGGCTGTTGGCTTCATCGACCGCGTCTGCGCGTATGCCTCGACGGCGCTACAGAAGTCGACAAGCGCTTTGGCGACTGTGCACCGGAGCATCTTCCCCAGCCAGCTACCGCCGGTCGCTGTTGACGCGCTTGTGGCTCCGTTTGAAGGCAACGCGACCACCATGGCGGACTACACGCGTGCGCAGACGGTACGCGGCTCAGAGCTCACTTTCCAGCTACTACTTGGTCACCAAGTCCCTGGTGATTTTGAGAAGGTTGTCAGCGACTTCCCTCGGAGGCCTGATGGCAAAACCGCGTCCCTTAGCGGTGTGAAGGCGCGGGCGAGTCAACTGGCTGCGAAGTTGATTGCCACCTTTGAGAAGAAAATCGCCAAGGCTGCAGAGTTGGCCGCTAGGAAGAGCTGTTCTCAGTCGGAGTCTGCGATGTAGACTCCTTTATTTTAAGATTCTTCTACTCTTGATCTTGGTCTGTAATGAACCATATAGTTTGCGGGTCTTCTGGCCGCGAACATGCTGATTTTGAAATGTGAATTCGTGCCTTCGAGTCTTCTGTCGTATTTATGCGAGACTGAATTTGCTCTTTTCCTTGCTTGACACTGTCGAACTTGGCAGTCTGAGATGGGCGAGGCTCCTGAGGTCGCTGGAACTACTGGTGCGGGTGAGGATGAGGACGCCTCTTCGGCTGCACCCACTTGCTATTGTCTTCGAGCTCCTCCAGCCCCTGTGCGGAGCGTGAATGATCAACGAGTGATTACCTACATGAGGAACAAGGTTGTTGAGCTCGAGTCGAAGCTGAAGGTTGCCGAGTTGGAGTTGGAGCGCTTGAAGTCATGGCCCGCTGCGCCGTTCTCCCAGCGTGAGGAATTCCTTCTTGGCCAGATAGACTTGATCAGTCGACAGCTGCAAGGTTGGGCTTCTAGCGCTTTGCTTCGGCTTCTTTATACTTTCACTGTTCTAAGTGCTGGGTCTTGATGCAGATGTGAATTCTGACTGGAAGGCCGAGCAGAGTCGAGTTGACGAGCGGGTGGAAAAGGAGGCCGCCAGTGACTCACCCGAAGCGCGTACGTTTTGGTCGAACAAATCCAAAGGCAGTGTACTGGCTAGAATGCTGGATCGCACCTGGCGGGCTGCTTTGCTCCTGGAAGGTTGTAGAAAGACCCTCTTGCAGGTCAACAAGGTGTACTTTCCGCACAACGAGCAGCCTAATGGACTGGCTGCGCTGCTGGAGAGATTCCGCGAAGGCAAGGCGTTGAAGGAAGTCGTGCATGCCCAGCTTGTTGGCGGGGCGAACTTGGCGCTGGCGTACGTTCGAATGCACCGGCCTCATCTTCCCTTGAACAAGGTGCTTGACGGCTTGCCTGGAGCAGATGACTACGCCGATACCCTTGCGGCTGCACGTCAGATGATTCAACAGGTCCAGAATTTCAGTGAGCAACTTGTAGGGCCACTCGATGCGCCAAAGGATGAGCCTGTAGAGTAAGACTACCAGACTGCTGTTGTGTAGCATTAGTTTGTAAAAGATATTTTTCCCAAGTGGGAGCATAAGTGTATGTATGCCGAGGTGGGGGTAGCCTCCGAGTGAGTAAATTGTATCTTGTAGACTTCTGTAAACCTGTATGGCGCAGCCCCCGAGCGGATCGAGTGCGGCCGAGGTGTGTCGAGTCAGGCCTGTGCGGCGCAGCCCCCGAGTGCTTCGGGTGCGGACGAGGCGTTTTCGAGTCAGACCTGTGCGGCGCAGCCCCCGAGTGCGTCGGGTGTGGCCTAGGATGTTGACTTAGACCTGTACGACGCAGCCCCCGAGTGCGTCGGGTGGCGGCCGAGGATTTTTCGAGTTAGCCCTATATGGCGCAGCCCCCGAGTGCGTCGGGTGGCGACCTAGGTTGACTCCGAGTTCGTCGGGTGGCGGCCGAGGATTTTTCGAGTTTAGACCTGTATGGCGCAGCCCCCGAGTGCGTCAGGTGGCGGTCTAGGTTTTGACTTAGACCTGTACAGCGCAGCCCCCGAGTGGTTCGGGTGGCGGCCGAGGATTTTCGAGTTGAACCTGTATGGCGCAGCCCCCGAGTGCGTCAGGTGGCGGCCTAGGTTTGGACTTAGACCTGTATAGCGCAGCCCCCGAGTGGTTCGGGTGGCGGCCGAGGATTTTCGAGTTGAACCTGTATGGCGCAGCCCCCGAGTGCGTCAGGTGGCAGCCTAGGTTTTGACTTAGACCTGTACAGCGCAGCCCCCGAGTGGTTCGGGTGGCGGCCGAGGATTTTCGAGTTGAACCTGTATGGCGCGGCTGTGGCGGCCTAGGTTTTGACTTAGACCTGTACAGCGCAGCCCCCGAGTGGTTCGGGTGGCGGCCGAGGATTTTCGGGTTCGCAGCCCCCGAGTGCGCCAGGTGGCGGCCTAGGTTTTGACTTAGACATGTACGGCGCAGCCCCCGAGTGGTTCGGGTGGCGGCCGAGGATTTTCGAGTTGAACCTGTATGGCGCGGCTGTGGCGGCCTAGGTTTTGACTTAGATCTGTACAGCGCAGCCCCCGAGTGGTTCGGGTGGCGGCCGAGGATTTTCGGGTTGGACCTGCATGGCGCAGCCCTCGAGTGCGTCAGGTGGCGGCCTAGGTTTATGTTGCTTGCTGATGAAAGTATAGGGGAGAGCTTGTTCCTCAAATCACTTTATTGACTTTTGCGAGCAGGCCGCCTCATTAAAACCCTTCCAGTCCCCTCGGGTACCCTGGCGAGGGAAAGGGTGCGTCTGAAACCTGCCGCTTATGGACATTGTACTGTTACAAATTGGGGTCGATCAGGCGTAGAAGCGGCACAGTTGCGCAACGTTCCACGGGTTGTTGCAGACTGTCCCCGTCTTCGAGTCCTTCAGGCGGTAAGCTCCGCCACCAATTGCCTCTGTCATGATGTATGGACCCTCCCATGGGGAGGCAAGTTTATGCACCTTCTTCTGTTTGAGACGGAGGACAAGATCACCAGGGACGAACGCTCTGGGCCGCAGTCGCCGCCCGTGATAGTTGCGTAGGTCTTGCTGATACACGGCTGTGCGGGTAAGGGCAATGTCGCGTGCTTCGTCCAGGGTGTCCATGTCATCTTCAAGTGCTTCTTCTGCATCAGACTCATCGTAGGCCACCACTCGGGGGGCGTCGAACTTGATGTCGCACGGCAGGACTGCTTCAGCGCCATACACCATGAAAAATGGCGTGTATTGGGTAGATCTGTTTGGCGTGGTGCGCAGACTCCACAGCACAGATGGCAGCTCTTCGACCCAGGCGCCTGCTGTCGGAGAACTGTCCCAGGAACTGGGGGTGTCTCGAGAAGGATCGAGTAAGGGGCTGAACACGGAATCAAACAACCCTCAACGTGCTCCGGCGACGGTGCTCGTCGGACTCGCTGCGGGACAGCACTGCAGAAAAGGAACACTCGGTCTTACCCAGGTTCAGGGCCCTCTTGTGGAGGTAAAACCCCTACGTCCTGCTTTGGTGTATTGCACTGCTTGGAGAGTTCACAGTACAAGGAGATCTTGTCGAGCTCGAGGTGGCTAACAATGGCTACTTGCTGGTCTTCAGATCTAGGGTTTTGGGTAGGCTCCTAGACTCCAAAAACCGAACCTAGTCAAGAGTCGAACCCTTTGCTTGGGCGCACCCCTCCTCCTTTTATAGGCGTCTCGGACCTCTTCCGCCCAAAGGTTTGGGCGGGAAGGGCTACCACATGGCGACGACGGAGGAGGCGCGGTGCACGATAAAGGTGAAGTCCACCATAAAGGTAAAGCTCGTGCGGCTGTGTCGAGGATGAAGACGCGCCTCAGCCCCCTACCTGGCGCGCCAAATGTCGGAGAACTGTCCCAGGAACTGGGGGTGTCTCGAGAAGGATCGAGTAAGGGGCTGAACACGGAATCAAACAACCCTCAACATGCTCCGGCGACGGTGCTCGTCGGACTCGCTGTGGGACAGCACTGCAGAAAGGGAACACTCGGTCTTACCCAGGTTCAGGGCCCTCTTGTGGAGGTAAAACCCCTACGTCCTGCTTTGGTGTATTGCACTGCTTGGAGAGTTCACAGTACAAGGAGAGCTTGTCGAGCTCGAGGTGGCTAACAATGGCTACTTGCTAGTCTTCAGATCTAGGGTTTTGGGTAGGCTCCTAGACTCCAAAAACCGAACCTAGTCAAGAGTCGAACCCTTTGCTTGGGCGCACCCCTCCTCCTTTTATAGGCGTCCTGGACCTCTTCTGCCCAAACATTTGGGCGGGAAGGGCTACCACATGGCGACGAAGGAGGATGTAACGCCCCGACCCCGGAATTATACAGAGAGGCTATGAATCCGACACAACCATCAATGTATAAGACAAAGATCGAGACTTGTGGAACAGAACTGGCACAAAGCATGACTCTACGACACAAAAGTATAGCAACTCATATAACGAGAAGAATACAAATATTACAAGCAAAAGGATCACAGATCCAACAATTCAACAAGCGGAAGCGGGTAGTGTTGTCTAACAACAAGAAGCAAATATATGGCCTAAGAGGCCTACAATAAACATCTCCCAGCCAGCTTGTTCCACGGTCCCAAGCTGCCACCTGGGAACCCCAGACTAGTAGTCGACATCAACGAAGAACCCACCTAGTTGCTCGGTGTCGTCCTCCTCTGAAATACAAAATCATAGAGGCAGCAAAGAGAGACTGAGTACGATGTACTCGCAAGTTTAGTAGGGCGATATAGGCCCGATGACTGACGGAGGCTCTAAAGCTTTATATGTATTTCTTTTGCTTAAAGCTAACTTTCATAAACCGAAACATAAAAGACACATGGCATTCGTCTAATCAGAGTATTTTTATAAAGGGGGTAAGAGAGTATCATCATCATCTTCGGTTCTCGGCGAACCTACTTACAACCATCACCACTCATCTCACACAAGGCACTCCCTCGACTCACCCTCGAGGAAATGAACCTTTATCACAAGTTTATTATGCAACCTCTAGCTGCCATATCAATTAAGTTAAGGTTATCTATGAGCTAATCCGCCTTTCCCAAGAGTTTGTCCATAACCGTGGACACGGCTTTTCGAAAAGATTTAAACCCTGCAGGGGTGTACTATTTTACCCATTGGTACCGTCCGGCTCACCTAGTTGGCCCTCTTCCGGGGAAGGCCGGCGAGCGGGCGCGGTTAGACCTTTACAATGCATGAGGCTTACTCAAGGACCATCAGTGTGCGGAAGGACAGGTTAAGCGCTCCCAGCGCCCTGCCCCGCGGCCACATCCTAAACACCACCATCCTCGTTCCTTTTTCCACCCACACAACTCACGCGCAAATGGAAATCTCGAACTAGAGGACCCTTGACAAGCCCCTCACAAATTATTCGGTCAGCGAGGCGCCCATACACCCACCAATGGAAGCACGCTCGGTTCTTGGTTCTAGCTAAAAGCACTCTCAGCCTAGGCGGCAAGAATGAGGCAAACCACCCTCCCCGAGGGCAACTCATCCAAGCCTTTAGCAATTTAATTAAGCATCATAATTATCCACCATGCCCGAATCATTCCATCAACATCAATCATTATGGAATTTAATAACGGACAAACTATTATTTAACTAAGCATGGCTAAGTATATAGCCAACAATTATATTTGTATCCGGCCAACACATCAACACTAGGGTTCATAGGTAGGGATACATGTGATTGGCTCGGGGAAGACATGCAATCATAGGATATTCTAATAATTACCAAAAGAAAATTAGAACCGCATGCAATATTATGGTGGATAAAATAATTTGATAAAAGCATAGGATGCTAGATGCCAAGAAGGTTAGGTTATCTCTTGCCTTGCTGCCCGGTCGTGAAGTACTGCTCGTCGGGGTAGTTAGAGAGACCCTCGACTCCGGAATCTATCGATACCCAAAAGAGAGAAGCAAAGAACACATAAATCACACGAACTCAAAATGCAATGCTCAATCACATGATGACATGTCCAATTGATGCAACCATATTATTATATAAATTAAAAGCAAATTTAAATGAGGGGCCAAATAATTAGTGCAATTATTTGGAACCAACCCCATATTTATCTTAGTGACCACATTCTTCATAAATTATCAAATTATTAGAGAGGTGGCTCAAATATGCATGAACATGACATGAATGGATAGGATTCGTCATTCCGATCATTTTGGTACTTTATTTGTAATTTTTGGAGTACCGATGAATAAATAGCAAATTAATTAAATAATTGAATTTAATTCATTTAATCAAATTATGAATAACATCAAATAAAAGTTTGTGATCATGATGTGATAAGTGCATGGTGTGATAGCATTTGACATGTTGATCACTTTGATATTTAATTCATAATTTTTGGACAATTATTTAATAAGTTATGAATTTCTCAAATTCGGTATTATTTAGCCCATTTTAGAAATTCTTAAAACAAACAGAAAAATATGGATCCAAAATAAAGTCACAATGATCTCATATTGTAGGGTTTGTTTTCCTGATCAAATTGGTATTTTACTTGTTGAATTTGGACTAGCATTTGCAAAGTTTCAATTATTTGAAATTAAACAAAAATTCCAGAAAACACTGTTCGGGCCGGCCCACAGATCGGCCCAGGCCGGTTTGCAGGCCGGGACACTGCCAGAGGGAGCCGGCCTTAGAGCCGGCCCAACCCGGGGCGCAGGCCGGGGCAGCACCAGAGGCTGCCGGCCTCGAGGCCGGCCCAGGCCGGGCATTAGGCCGGGCCTCCTTCGGAAACAACCGGCCCGATGGCCGGCTCAAGCCGACGCCCAGGCCGGGCACGCTGGCGTGCGCGGTGGCCACCGGCGGAAACGGCCGGCGATGACCAGCATCTGGCAGCGCACCGTAGTGACAGAAACGGGCAAAACGTGTGCCACGGAGGGGAGGCGCAGGGCGGCGTACTCGTGCACGGCAGGCCACGGCCATGCGGCGGCTGTGCGGACACCCGGACGAAACCGAGCCTACAGAGGGGGAGGAGGGAGGAGGGGATGTCCCAGCGGACGGTGGCTCACCCCTGGACCCGCACGGGCGCTCGTCGGAGGCAGGGGAGGCCTGCGTCGGCGGCAATCGTGCCGGCCGGCCGACGGACCGGGAGGAGGAAGACGACGGCAAGGGCTCGATTTCGGGCTCCCGAGCCCGATTCCTTCGGCGGGGAGGCGTGGCTCGGCGAGGCGGAGCTGATGGCGGCGACGGTTGGCCTCGGGGTGGCCGGTGCCGACGGCGAGGCGCGAGGAAACGGCGATGGACAGCGGCGGCAACACAGCGGCGGAGGGAGGCTAGGGTTAGGGTTTTCCTTGGACCGAATTGACAGGGGAAAAGGGGAGGGGGCGAATGGGGAGCAGGTGGCATCGATGAGGTCCTCCTGACCTCAAGGGGGCAAGTGGAGCGCCGGCCACTGGCGCGGCATGGCGCCAGTGCCATGGAGCACAGTGAGGGAGGTGAGAGAGGGAAAGAGAGATTCGCGAAAAGGTCCCTGGAACTTTTGAATAAATTTCAAATGAGTCCATCAGCAGGGTTTAACCATTTAAACAAAGCACCAGGACATTTTCTAAAATCCCAGAAAAATTCATAGAGACTAGAATTACCCTTTTGAACCACCACAAAAATTGGTGAGGTCAAATAAAATAGTTTGCCCAACATTTGTTCATAGCCTTTAGTTAGGGTAATTTGGAGCAAAAGCCAAAATGCATTTAATTGGGGCACTTTAACAATTCCAAAAATCATGAGAATTTTCATGGAGACTCCCACAAGCATATGGAGACTCCCCATGATTTTAGTTTGAATTTTTGGAAGTTCTAACTTGGCTCCAAAAAATAGGGATTGAATTCAGCCAATTTTCAACTCTCATGTCATTTCTCATTTGACAAAATCTGAGAAGTGAGAAATTGTCATACACACAAAGTGGGAACTTCCTACACAACTTGGAAGTTCATTAGCTGGTTGCCAAGTTGGGCATTGCATTTGGTTGGAGGTTTCGGGGAGGGTTGGCTTCCCATTTCAACGTGTTTCCAAAACAATGGCATTGTTAGGAATGACAAATGCATATGGATGCTATGATGCAAACAAGGAAGCAAAAGTGGAAAAATTCTTCGTATTTTTCATAACCAAAACTAGGGCTGTTACAGAGGAGGCGCGGTGCACCATAAAGGTGAAGTCCACCATAAAGGTAAAGCTCGTGGACGCGGTCCACAGCAGGGGAACGGCGTCACCAAAGCTGAAAAGGGGGCACCGACCAGCTGGACGGTGGACTGGCGCTTGCCGAGGTGGGAGGTGACCCACGGTGACGTCGTCCTTGGAGCGTAGCTGCAGACTGTTCCCTTGTCACCAAAGAGGCAATACTCGTTGTCCGCATTGCTTGGCTCCGCTTTGTTGACTGCTTTATACATGGAAACGGCAACTGCGGCGTTGTCGTCATCGCGCGTAGGCACGCCCGTCACTCTGCACATGGCGCAGAGCCCATGTGCGCTCTGCCGCGGGGGCAGAGATGGCTTCATGAGGAAAGGCGCTTCGCGAGGCGAAAAGCCTCGCCAAGCCCTTCAGCTTGGTCCTTAGCAGAATTGCGGGCGGCATCGGAGACGCCTTGTCGAGGAGCGATCCCTCGCCAAGGGAGAGAATCCATGGCGAGGAGAAAAACCCTTCGCGAGGGGAAGAATCCTCGCGAAGCCCGCCAGGCTTGGAGAGCCTGGTCCTTAGCGAAAATCATCCAAAGGATCTTGTGGCCCCTGGCAGGCCGGCCCGTGGTACCCTGGTTTCCACTGTGCCGACACCTGCGGCGCGCCTCAATGGTACTCGCAGGCGCTTCTTTACGCCCTTGCAGACTAGGCCATTGGCTTTCTCGACTTGTCCGTTGGACTGCAGGTGCGAGACAGATGCGTTGTTGAGCTTGATGCCTTTGTCAGAGCAGAAGTCCTTGAACTCTTCGGCTGTGAAGTTCGAGCCGTTGTCGGTGATGATGCTGTGTGGCACACCGAACCTGAAGATGATCGACCTGATGAAGTTAACTGCCGAGGAGGCAGTCGAACTTGTGATGGGCGCGGCTTCGATCCACTTCGTGAACTTGTCGACTGCCACCAGGAGATGGGTGTGTCCGCCCGGAGAAGACTTCTTGAATGGACCCACCATGTCGAGCCCCCATTGAGCGAAGGGCCATGTGAGTGGTATGGTCTTTAGTGCTGATGCCGGTGCGTGCGGCTTGTTGGCGAACTCTTGGCAGCCGATGCATTTCCTCACGAGTTCTTCTGCGTCTTGCATTGTGGTGGGCCAGTAGAACCCTGCTCGTAGGGCTTTGGCCACCAAGGCTCGACTGCTGGTGTGGTGTCCACAGATGACGGCGTGGATCTCGAGTAAGATGGCTTGACCGTCGACTGGGTCGATGCACCTTTGGAGGACTCCTGAGATGCTTCGCTTGTAGAGTTCCCCGTTGATGACGGTGAAGCCCTTGGAGCGGCGGATTACGCGCTTGGCTTCGACTGGGTTCGTTGGCACCTTCTGATGCAGCATGTAGGCCATGTATGGGCTTGTCCATGTGGGTTCGACCAGCATTACCTCCATGGGTTCCTTCTCCGTGCTGGGCGGGTTGGTGGTGCTCGTTGTCGGTGTAGAGGATCCCGGCGCGGGCCGGAGCTTGATGGAGCGTTGCTTGATGCACTCGAGGAAGACTCCGGGTGGCACCGGTGCTTTGTCTGAGCCTAGGTTAGCGAGGGTGTCGGCTTCCTCGTTGCTCTCGCGGCCGATGTGCCGCAGCTCGCAGCCGTCGAAGGTGCCTTCCAGCTGGTTGTATAGGTCCCTGTAGGCTATCATGTTGTCGGCGATGGCGTCACATTGCTTCATGGTTTGCTGCATGACAAGGTAGGAGTCTCCGTAGATCATGAGGTGAGTGGCGCCGCAGTTTTTGGCCATCCGCATGCCGTGGATTAGGGCTTCGTACTCTGCCTCGTTGTTGGAGGGTGTTGGGAAGTCCATTTGCAATACATACTTCAGCTTGTCGCCTTTGGGTGAGATGAGGACGACTCCCGCCCCTGCTGATCTGAACTTCTTGGACCCGTCGAAGTACATTGTCCATGCGTTGGACAAGTCGGGTATGTCTGGCAGCTGGGCCTCTATCCACTCTGTGGTGAATTCTGGAAGAACTTGGGCCTTGATTGCCTTCGGGTGTGCATACTTCAGCCCCCAGGGTCCCAACTCAACAACCCACTTGGCGACTCGTCCTGTCGCGGCTTGGTTGGTGAGGATGTCGGAGAGCCCGGAGGAGCTTACCACCGTGATGGAGTGCTCGGAGAAGTAGTGGACGACCTTCCTTGATGTCATGAAGACTCCATAGGCTAGCTTCTGGTAGTGCGGGTACCGCTGCTTGGACAAGGTTAGCACCTCGCTGAGGAAGTAGACGGGCCGCTGAACAGGGTGACTGTGCCCTTCTTCTTCTCGTTCGACTACGAGTACCGTGCTGACCACTCTGTTCGTGACCGACACATAGAGGTACAGCGGCTCGTTCTCCAGTGGCGCCACCAGTACTAGAGGAGTCATGAGGGTTTTCTTGAGCTTGTCGAACGCGTCTTGCGCTTCCTCTGTCCACTCGAATTTGTCCGTCTTTTTCATCATTTGGTAGGAAGGCAGGGCCTTTTCTCCCAACTTACTAATGAACCGGCTGAGAGCTGCGACTCGACCGGCTAGGCGTTGCACTTCATGAAGCTTGGTCGGTGCTGGCATTGCGAGTATGTTTTGCACCTTCTCAAGGTTGGCTTCAATTCCTCTTGCAGAGACGAGGTACCCGAGCAGTTCTCCGGCTGGCACGCCGAAAACACACTTGTCCGGGTTCAGCTTGATCTAATACTCGTTGAGTGCGGCGAAGACTTTGCGGAGGTCAGCAATTAAACTGTCCTCCGGTCGAGTGGTGACGACTATGTCGTCGACGTAGACTTGGACGATCTGCCGTATTAGCTCCTTCAGGCAGGCTTGCATCGTGCGTTGGTATGTGGCTCCAGTGTTCTTCAACCCGAAGGGCATCATTTGGTAGCAGAACACACCATGGGGTGTGATAAATGCAGTTTTCTCTTCATCTTCGACTTTCATCCTGATCTGCTGGTACCCGGAGTAGGCATCCAGGAAGGATAGGCGCGCGCAGCCTGCAGTCGAGTCGATGATCTGGTCTATCCGCAGGAGTGGGAAGTGGTCCTTGGGGCAGCACTTGTTAATGGCGGTGAAGTCGACGCACATGCGGAGTTTCTTCGTCTTCTTCTTCTCCACCAGGCTACCCAGTCCGAGTCCTTGATCTCTCGGATGAATCCGGCATGGAGCAGCCGGTCGATCTCCTTGCTGATGGCGTCTCGTTTGGGACCCGAAAAGCGTCGCATGGTCTGCTTGACGGGTCTGGCGTCCTTGTGGACGCGTAAGGAGTGCTCGGCGAGTTCCCTGGGTATGCCTGGCATGTCAGAAGGTTGCCAGGCGAAGATCTCCCAGTTCTCATGTAGAAACTCGACGAGCGCGCCTTCCTATGCGATAGGCAGGCTTGTCGACACCTTGACTGTCTTACTGGCGTCCGTCGGGTGGACTTGATGGGTTCTTGTGTCGTCGGTCGTGTTGAAGGCGGAGTCCTTGGCTGGCTTCTTGCGTGGCGGGAAGATGGTTTTGTCGTTGTCGACTGCCATCATCGCAAGGTGCTCCTCCATTCCGAAGAACTCAGAGATCTTGCTGAATTCGCGGTCGCAGCTGTTGGAGCGGTCGAAGTCGCCTTGCACCGTGATGACGCCCTTGGGTCCAGGCATCTTGAGCATAAGGTCGGCGTAGTGAGGTATCGCCATGAATCTGGCAAAGGTTGGGCGCCCGAGTATCGCATGGTATTGAGACTTCCAATCGACTACCTCGAAGTCGATCGCCTCCCTCTGGAAGTTGTCGGGTGTGCCAAAGATGACGTCGAGTGTGATTGTTCCCATGGGCGTGACTGCTTGCCCTGGTACTATGCCATGGAAGGTGGTCTCTGATGTTTTCAAGTTTGTTGTTGGCCTGTTCATCCTTCTGAGGGTGTCGGCGAAGATAATGTTGATGCCGCTGCCTCCGTCCATGAACACCTTTTTCAAGGTGTAATCCCCGATCAGAGCTTCGACTACCAGAGCGGCGTGCCTAGGTCGTGGTACCGTAGGCGGGTGATCTGCTTTGGAGAACATGATTGGTGTCTCTGACCCTCTCAGGTATTCGGGTACTGCAGGTGGACAGGTGACAGCCTGGTAGACTTGGCGGGTGATGATCTTCTGGGTCCTATTTGAAGGGCGCCCCTTCTGTATCATGTTGAGCTGTCCGCGTGCCGCTGGATATGCGTCAGGGGCCTCTTGCTGCGGCTGCTGCTGTTGATAGAAAGCTCCCGCTGCCTGTGCTAGATTAGCGACTACAGGCGTGGGTACGGGTGCTGCTTGGAGAGCCAGCTGCGCGACTGGCTGCGCTACGGGTGCTGCCTGGAGAGTCAACTGCGTGGCTTGCGGAGCGACTATCTTCTGCATTGCCTGGTATATCCTGCGTGCCTTTTTGCAGTCCTTCAACAGGTGGCGGGATCCCCACTTGCCCGTTTCCGTGTTCCTGAACATATGGTGCTTGCAGGGTTGCTCCAGCTCCTCCTCCGGAGTCAGCGTGCGCCTCTGCCATTCTCGTTTGCGGCTCCCGTCGCCATGGTAGGTGCTGCCACCGCTTCGGTTGAATTGCCCTTGGCTGTATTGGCGACTCTGGTCGTCACCGCTTCGACTGTACTGCCTTTGACTGTACTGGCGACTGTTGTCGCATGCTTCATCCTCGCGGGGGGTTTCGAATCCCGCCGCTACTAACTCTATTGAGTCATTGCCGTGGTAACGCGGCTTCTTCTTCTGGCGTCCTTCCCGCCAGTTGCTTGGTCCGGCCTCTTCTTTTGGGGAGTAACGTGAAGTATCACGGACCGAGTCCTCTCCGTCTGCCCACTGGTTGGCTATCTTCATGAGCTCAATCATGTTTCTCGGCCGGAGCCTACCAAATTCCTCGCGGAGGTTGCGGCGATAGACGCCGTGCATGAAGGCATCCATCACTTGGTCTTCCGAGGTGGCTTCCATGGTGTTGCGGAGCAGGGTCCATCGCTGGATGTACGACCGGAGCGGCCCGTCTCGTCCTTGCTTGCATGCTTGGAGCTCGACGAAAGTTGTCGGCCTTGAGTACGTCCCCAGGAAGCTCTTAACGAAGGCATCCGCGAACTCATCCCACGTGCTGAAGGCGTCCTTGGGTTGAGTGTTGAGCCACCCGCGTGCAGATCCTGTGAGCATCAGCTGGATGTACTGCATGGCTGTAGTTGAAGTACCGCCCTGGCAACTGCAGGCTATGAGGTAGTCCTCCAGCCAGTCTCTCGGGTCCTGCTTTCCGTCGTACTTGACCGCTTCTGCCGTGAGCTTGAAGCCCTTGGGCATTCTTGTGTCGCAGATGTTGAAGCTGAAGCATGCGGCGCCGCGTGGCTCGAAGTCTCTATCGTCGCGGTTGTCAGCATTGGGTGTGCTGACCGTCCGCTGGGTGCAGTTGCGGTCTACCGTCCTCTGTGTGATGACGTTGCGGAGGTCCTCGCCTGGCTGTGGCTGTCGCAGTTGTCTTGGAGCTGGGCCTGCGAGTGTTGCGGGTTCGCGGTCGCGGTGACCCCGATTTTCTTGCGCCCTTTCTGTTGGCGCCTTGTTCGCCAGAGCTTCTTCAACTGCCTTGATAGACATGATCTGTTGCTTGTGGAGGAGAGCACGGGCGTCACCCTCAGGTGGCTGCGTCAGTCGCAGGTATGTTTCGACTGCCATGAGAGCAGCTCCGGGTGTTTTGGGGACGGGTATCCCGTCCGCGTCTTCAGTCATGTATGACGATTCGAGGTTGCAGGTGATTCTGGCGCGTTCGGCCTCTGTCATCCGGGGCACGCGGGCCCTGTGGCGCCTTGCTCCTTACGAGACCTCTGTCGAGGCAGCAGTGAATGAATAAGCGGCCCTCCTGGCACTCGCCGCGTCGGCTTCCTCCTTGCGTCGGAGTAGCTCGGCCTTCTCTGCGCGGAGTCATTCGCCTTCCTTCCGCAGCAGGTACTGGACCGCCATAAGGTCCTCTCGGGGTGCGTCTGGTGGGGGGTATGTGCCCTCCTCAACGTGCTTCAGGGCTCTGATTGCCATGTCGCGGGTGATGGTGAGTCGCGTCACCTGGTCCGGCATGACTACCTCTAGTGGATATGCGGGTTCGTCGCCGTTGGCCCGCGACGGGCCGGCCATGTAGACTTGTGCGGGGTAAATCTGGGAAGTGGGGCTGATGCTTCCACTGCTGCTTCCTTCGTCTGAGCCGTGCTCGGAGTCGAAAATGGCTGCAACGTGGTGGGTACCACAGTCGCCATTGAGGCTCTTTCCGTAGAGTTTCGCGACCTTCACCGCGGACGCGAGAAATGGAGTCGCTGTCGTTGACGCGGGTGCGATTGGCTTGCGGGCGATCTCGCGGCGCGAAGGCGTGGCTGACGTAGTCGGAGTCGATGTAGATCTTGGCCTTGCCCGCGACGCGATCAAGGTAGTCGAAGTAGACTTGATCCGCGCAGGGGTCGCAGCTGATGCGATCTCCTTGGCAGCCGGAGATGCGGGTGTCGTGGTTGCGTTGGGCGCGATCTCTGCCATGGAGGCAGTTGGTGTAATCGAGGCGAGCGCGATCTTCGCGGCAGTCGAAGATGCGATCGTCGCAGTCGCGGTAGATGCGATCACGGCAGGTGATGACGTGGTCGTTGTAGTCGTGGCAGATGCGATCTTCGCGGCAGTCGAAGATGTGATCACGGCATTCGCAGCAGATACGATCTCCACGGCGGGTGAAAGCGTGGTTGACGTAGTCGAGGTAGATGCGGGTGTCACCACCGCGCGTAGCGCGGCCACCGTAGATCGGAGTGTTCCGCGGCTGTTTATGAGGTAGTGCATGGTACCAAAGGTGATCCACATACCTTCACGCAGTTCAGCGTACACCGAGCGATGAGCCGGCGGGTGGCTGACGTACTCGAGAGAGCCAAAGCAGATTGGCTCCCTGGTGTAGGCGTCGATCTTCAAGGTTGATGGGGCCGGTGCGACCATGCTTCCAGCGCTCGTTCTTTCCCACAGACGGCGCCAATTGACGAGGCTGGGACTCGGCAAATCCCTAGGTCGAGTACCCCGGGTTGATTGAGGGGGAGAGAGATGAGCACTGGTGATCACGACGGCTAACAGGCGAGGCGTTTACCCAGGTTCAGGCTCCCGGAGGATAAAACCCTACTTCCTGCTCGTCTGGTATTGATGTTGAGTGTGGCTACAATGGCGAGATGGTAATCTCGCTAGGGTTTGAGATGGCGTCTATGAGCGTGAGCGTATGCCTTGGCGTTACCCTAGACGAGGGACCCTCCTAGCCTTTATATGATAGGCTAGGTCTCGGGTGAACGGTGCCGATGGCACTTACAGGATGAACGAAGCTGATGACCTAACGTGGACTATCCTGGGCCGCACGTCGTCCTCCTTGGGCCTTCCTTGAGCCCTCGCCATAGGGTTGATGGACTTGGCGTGACCCAGGTATTACCACCGTGGGGTAGTCAAAGCGTAACCCCACGACAAGCGGCAAGACCGCTAATGTTGTCATTGGAGATACTGAGATGAAAGATGTTGGGTATGGTATATTCCCAACTATCTTTTTAGTATGTCATTCGCCTGAATGGTGGATTGACACGGGAGCCAATGTACATGTTTGCGCTGATATCTCAATGTTTTCTTCTTATCAGGTCGCAGGGACTTCTTCCGTGCTAATGGGAAATGGGTCACATGCTTCTGTTCGTGGTGTTGGTACGGTCGATCTGAAGTTTACTTCGGGAAAGATCGTGCGCCTGAAGAACGTTCATCATGTGCCCACCATAAATAAGAATCTTGTTAGCGGATCTCTTATGTGCCGAGACGGCTACAAGTTATCTTTTGAGTCCAATAAATTTGTACTGTCCAAGTTTGGAACCTTTGTTGGTAAAGGATATGAGTGCGGAGGCTTGTTTCGCCTATCACTGTCAGACGTTTGTAATAAAGTGGTGAATCATGTTTGCACTACTGCTGAATCAAATGTATGGCATTCACGTCTTTGTCATATTAATTTCGGGTGTATGACGCGGCTAGCCAAATTGAATTTAATCCCCACTTTCACCACTGTCAAAGGTTCTAAGTGTCAAGTTTGTGTTCAAGCAAAGCAACCACGCAAGCCTCATACGGCTACGGAGGTACGAGACTTGGCACCTCTAGAGCTCATACATTCTGACCTTTGTGAGATGAATGACAAGTTGATAAAAGGTGGAAAGAGATACTTCATGACGTTAATTGATGACTCCACTAGATATTGTTATGTGTACCTTCTGAAATCAAAAGTGAGGCTCTAAATTTCTTCAAAATCTATAAAGCTGAAGCAGAAAACCAACTTGATCGAAAGATTAAGAGGCTTAGGTCCGATCGTGGTGGAGAGTATTTTTCTAATGAGTTTGATTCCTTTTGTGTGGAACACGGTATAATTCATGAGAGGACGCCTCCCTACTCACCCCAATCAAATGGGGTGGCTAAAAGAAAGAACCGTACTCTAACTGATTTGGTTAACGCCATGTTAGACACATCGGGTCTCTCCAAGGCATGGTGGGGGGAGGCGATATTGACTGCATGTCATGTCCTAAACCGAGTTCCTATAAAGGAAAAAGAGATAACTCCATTTGAGGAGTTTGAGAAGAAAAGGTTAAAACTCTCTTACTTGCGGACTTGGGGTTGTTTGGCGAAAGTCAATATATCAATTCCCAAGAAGTGCGAGCTTGGACCAAAAAACGTAGACTGTGTTTTTCTGGGCTATGCATTCCATAGCGTTGGTTATAGATTCTTGATAGTAAAATCCGAGGTATCCGGCATGCATGTTGGTACAATTATGGAGTCGGACGATGCGACTTTCTTTGAGGATATCTTTCCAATGAAAGATATGCCGAGCTCATCAAATCAGGAGATACCAAGTTCATCTAGTCAGGAATTTGTTCCAATTCCTGAACCCACCATTCCGATAGAACACCATGAAAATATTGTGGAGGATGACAATGAAACTCCTAAAAGGAGCCTAAAAGGAGCAAGAGACAGAGGACTACAAAGTCTTTTGGTGATGATTTTATTGTGTACCTCGTAGATGACACTCCCAGTTCTATTTCAGAAGCTTATGCATCTTTAGATGCTGACTATTGGAAGGATGCTGTCCGTAGTGAGATGAATTCCATCTTAGCTAACGGAACTTGGGAGATCACTGATCGTCCATATGGGTGCAAACCTGTAGGATGTAAGTGGGTGTTCAAGAAGAAACTTAGGCCTGATGGTACCATTGAAAAGTACAAGGCACGGCTTGTGGCTAAGGTTTATACCCAAAAGGAAGGTGAAGACTTCTTTGATACTTACTCACCTGTTGCCAGAATGACCACCATTCGTGTACTACTATCATTGGCTGCCTCGCACGGTCTTCTCGTTCATCAAATTGACGTTAAGACGGCTTTTCTAAATGGAGAGCTGGAAGTGGAAATTTACATGGAGCAGATAGATGGTTTTGTGGTACATGGTCAGGAAGGAAAGGTGTGTAAGCTATTGAAGTCGCTATATGGCCTCAAGCAAGCCCCTAAGCAGTGGCATGAGAAGTTTGAAAGAACGTTAACTGCTGAAGGTTTTGTTGTAAACGAAGCTGACAAATGTGTGTACTATCACCATGGTGGGGGCGAGGGAGTTATTATGTGTTTGTACGTCGATGATATACTGATATTTGGGACCAACCTTAATGTAATTAAGGAGGTCAAGGATTTCTTATCTCGTTGTTTTGAGATGAAGGATCTAGGAGTAGCTGATGTTATCTTAAACATCAAGCTATTGAGAGATGACGATGGTGGGATTACTCTGCTTCAATCCCACTACGTGGACAAGGTCTTGAGTCATTTTGGGTATAGCGATTGCAAGCCTTCTCCAACACCGTATGATCCTATTGTGTTGCTTCGAAAGAATCGACGAATTGCTAGAGATCAATTGAGATACTCGCAGATTATTAGCTCGCTTATGTATTTGGCTAGCGCCACGAGGCCTGACATCTCTTTTGCTGTAAGTAAACGGAGCCGATTTGTTTCAAATCCGGGAGATGATCATTGGCATGCTCTTGAGAGGGTTATGTGCTATTTAAAAGGCACTGCGAGTTATGGTATTCACTATACCGGGTATCCGAAGGTACTAGAAGGTTATAGTGATTCAAATTGGATATCTGACGCTGATGAGATTAAGGCCACAAGTGGTTATGTTTTTACACTTGGTGGTGGCGCTGTTTCCTGTAAGTCTTGCAAGCAAACCATCTTAACGAGGTCAACTATGGAAGCAGAACTCACAGCATTAGACACTGCCACTGTTGAAGCAGAGTGGCTTCGTGAGCTTTTGATGGACTTACCTGTGGTTGAAAAACCAATACCCGCCATCCTAATGAACTGTGATAATCGAACTGTGATCATCAAGGTTAACAGTTCTAAGGATAATTTGAAGTCATCAAGGCATGTGAAGAGGAGACTGAAATCTGTCAGAAAAATGAAGAACTCCGGAGTTATTGCGTTGGATTATATCCAAATATCTAAAAATTTGGCAGATCCCTTCACAAAGGGTCTATCACGTAATGTAATAGATAATGCATCGAAGGAGATGGGTATGAGACCCACGGTATGAGTTGTTCACAGTGGCAACCCACTCTATGTGATCGGAGATCCCGTGAAGTAGAATTGGGAGACAAGCTGTTGATCAACTGAGAGAAGAGTATCCTTATTTTATATAATACCACTCCGTCAAGATGCAATACTCTTCTAAACTGCATGGCAGGTTGATATCTATCTTAAGAGCAACTCTAGAAGTCCCCGCAAACACGCAGAAACCGCATAATAACCGCCATTTTGCGGGTTCAGGTCGTTGAAACGCGCGGATCAGTCCCCGCAAACACGCAGAAACTGCAAACAAATTTGAGGGTCCGGACGGAAACCGAGCTGCGACCTGCGTATTCACGGGTTGGGAGGGGGAACCGAAAGCGAACCCGCACTCCAGCCACCGTTTCCGCGCGAGGGAAACTTCAGCCCTTCCCTTTCCCTCCACCCGCCGCCGCCGGCGAGGATCTGCGCGCCCCTAGCGATTTCCGGTTCGCCGTCGACGGATCCAGCCGCCATGAGCGAGAACTCGACCCCGCCGGCCGCTGTGCCCACCTCGCGTCTCCCATCGCCCGCTCCCGCCGTGACCGTGTCTCCCGGAGTGGGCGGCGGTCTTCCGGGCGCCGGGGATGTAGCGCCGGTGGTGAACAACGTCACGAAGCGCAAGCGTGCGGGCACGCACTTGCTCCCGACCGCCGGTGCTAGCCCGGCCGTGCCCGCAGCCCAGCCAGCCGCGGTGCCCGCAGCCAAGCCGGCATTGAAGCCGAAGAGGGCGGCACGGCCCAAATCGCAAGCGGCGGGGCCGAACGCATCGAAGGCAACGAGAACGAAGACGACGAGCCACCGCACCGCTCTTCCTCCGCCAGTCGATGGAGCTTCGGCTTCGAAGGGCGCGAATCCTGAGGGTGCAGCCGACGTGTTCGGCGATGGTTCTGAGAGGTAAACTTACTCGATCTCCTAGTTAGATTAATTTGCGCGCGAATACGGCGGTATTTAACTCATCTATAGGTCGTTCATGGATCTCTTAAACGAGACGGCGGTGAATATTGGCGATCCACCAATAGCTCCATATGGCGCGCACGGTGAGGTGGAACGTGAGGATGAGGATGACGATGATGACGAGCGTGAGTACGTTGACGATGATGTAGAGGATGCGGAGGACGAAGATGTGATCGAGGTTGATGCTGCAAACGTGAAAACGAAGTCGAGAAGAACTAGCAACTACACCGAGATCGAAGATGTGACGTTGTGCCGGGCTCGGGCAAAAGTGGGGATGGATGCTGTGTCCGGCACGGACCAAATGGGCAAGCGTTATTGGCAATGCATCGAAGATCAATTTTGCAAGATCCTGCCTCGTGTGAAACAACCGGTGTATCGATCGTTCCGATCCCTGCAAGGCCGTTGGGACGTGATCAAACCGGCGTGCAGCCGGTGGTCAGCGGCAATGGATCAAACCACGTTGCACCCTCCAAGTGGAGCAACTATCGATCAATATGTGAGTGCATTGTCTATCCTCGGTGACTCAATCTTGTGTCTATCATCTTCGTGTTGTGACTCAATCTTTCAATCTTTCTGTTGTCATTGCAGGACAGCATTGCTGACGCTAGGTACAAGGACATGGCCGGCAGCAAAGGCAAGAGCTTTCCATTCAAACATTGTCACGATGTGCTCAAACATCTGCCCAAGTGGCAATTGAGGGACCAAGAAACAGCACCCAAGAAAGGGTCAATGGTGAGGATGGATGATAGTGAGGAGGAGGGGCCGAGAAACGAAGACAGGCCCGAGGGAACCAAGAAGGCCAAAGAGAGGCTTAGGATTGAGGCCGAGGGATCATTGTTGAGGGACAAGTTCGATCAAATGATGAAGTCCAAAGAGAAAATGAAAATGAAGACATTGGAGGTGAAGATGCTCGTGACCGAGAAGAAAAAAGAGGTCAAGCTTGCCAAGGTTGAAGCAACGCGAGAAGAAGCAAGGCTCAAGGCCGAATTGGAACGCGAGAAGATCGAAGTGAAAAAAGCCAAAGCAATGAGGGAGCTCTTGGCCGAAGAGAGGGAGCTCATGATGATGTCAACGAAGGACATGAACGAGGCTCAACTGGCGTGGTGGAAGGAGGCCACGGCGGAGATCACGGAAAGAAGGAGGGTGGCTCGTGCAAAGGTAAGTGGTGGTTCATCGGGTACTCAAGAAGATGGTGTCTCCGTTGAGCCTCGTGAAAATGCTTGATTTGGTATGAACTGTCGCTGGCAATTAGATGTAAAATATGAAGGAATCATGGATTGTTTGCAATTTGATTTGGTATGAACTGTCGCTGCCTCAGGTTTTGCTAAGGTTTTGCTGTCCAAAACCCTTGTTTGCTAGTCGGCAAATCGCTGGCGCGGATCAGTCCCCGCAAATGAAACCCGCAAAACAGAATATTCTGTTTTGCGGGTTTCATTTGTGGGGACTGATCCGCGCCAGCGATTTGCCGACCTGCAAATCCTGTTTTCCGCGACCTGTACTCGCGTTTGCAGGTTACGCGAGTACAGGGACTGCTAGAGTTGCTCTAATGTGTTCCAAGAGTCTTTATTTTAAAGAAGAGATGTTGTCGTGCAGAACATCTTTTGAGGAACACACCTATATGAGCCTGACTGTTAAACGTCGCAGTTTATGAGAGTTGGGTGATCTCTAATAAACTCATGAAAGGCTCGGGACTATGACGTATAAGCTCCACCGGCGGGGAAGTCCCATGGCAGCCCAGTATCGGTCAAGACTTTGTGTGAAGCTAGATTCGCAGAAAACTTGCAGTTCAAGGCCCAGTCCACTGTTCAAGTTGCGAACTAGTGTAACATGAAGTTCTAGGTGGAAGTTCAACTTAACAGTCTCTACTGCAGTACCGGTATATAAACAATGTTTTAGAACCTAAGGCAAATTCTATATGCCTCTAGGATCTGGTGGGGGATTGTTGGAATTTTGGCACTAGGCCATTTATTTATTTCCATAATTCCTGGAAAATCCTAGAGGCCATGAATGGATGAATATGAACGGTTGCATGAAGTTGAAGCGTTTTGCACTAGTGGAAGTTGAAACCAAAATGTCTCTCATCATGCACTAGTGGGAGACAAATTGAAGGGTCTCGGTCCCTTTCTCTTCAGCTTCTCGCGAACCTTTCGCCTCCTACTGTGTGCCTATATAAGAGAGGTCGCTCCTCTCACATAGACACAACACATCAGCCACCACTCTCATGCGATTGCCACTTGGTTCTCGAGCATTACGCCGCCGATCAAGACTTCTCCATCCCGTGCCGCGGCGTGCACCGCGGGACGGGACGGTAGGCCTCCGAACCCCGCCTCTTGTGATCCTGTACGGGAGAGGGGCGATAAGGTTTTTGGGGAGCGCTACCGCGCGACTACTGGCTTCTCATGCAACACGGACACCGACGACTACTTCTCGGACGACGACTTCTTCCCCGACGTCGATGTCATCTTCGGCAACATGAATACCGACGGCACCAACGGGTCTTCCTCCAACACCCCGTACGTGCTCATATGTGTTCTACTAGACATCATGATTTAGACAATATTTGTAGCAATTTGTATAGAATTGTAATATGCGTACTCTCTAGAATTGCTACTTGCGTACTCCCTAGAATTGGTATTTGCGTACTATCTTCTAGGTTGCATGACTAGTTTAATTCATGTTTTACTAGTCATATTTTATCTACTATTTTTAATGGTTAAATTATGTGGACGAGCAACTAGAGCTCAATCGAGTAAGAATTAAGTTAATTCTCACTCAGATGATGTCATTCAGTTGCATATGCAACTCATGTACAATCTATGTGCAACTGAGAAATCTCAGTTGCAACTATGTGCAACCCATGTGCAACTGGAAAAAAAATAGATACATAAATAATATACCGCACGAATCACGATACAAATCTAATGGGATTAGAGTTGAGTGAGCTCTAACTTAATACTCACTCGAGTGAGAAATAGCAAAACCGAAATTAAAATGGTACAATTCAACCACATCAAAATATAAAAGAGTCCGCATCAAGCTCCGAGATATATAAATATATAACTACTTAAAGACAAGTGGTTCATGACGGAAACCTGACCAAGCAACAGTAACTTCCATACTGCAGAAACCAACACGGAGCTCGTTTATGCTTACACCGTCTCTCTCGGGTTTAAAAGTTGCTTCACTACAATCAACGACTCCATCCTCATTAACCGGACTTACCATGACCGAAATCTTCGGAGGCACGTCGAGTCCAGCAGAAACCACACGCCGCGAGAGCTTGATCACGCCGGCATCCGCGTCGACGGGTAAACCAGCATCCCCGGAATCAAGCAACGTGACTTTCAGGTCGTCATCCGGAGGAATGGAAGCTCGGAATACGCCTCGGAAACAAGTCGGCCATGACGACGACCCACCCTTGAGCTTTATGCAGACTGTAGCCTCCACAGAGCGAGTAACGTAGTCGAACTTGAGCTCCAACGTGCTGAGCCTGCTAGGGTAAAGGCCGCTTAGAATACATCCAGCTCTGTACATCATAACTAGATCGCTCAGATCTTTATCGTCAGATTTGGTAGGGCCCTTCACTTTCAAAGAAACCTCGACGTAGGAAGGGTCCGTTAGTCTTTTGAACAGATAAGTCGAAATATGAGAGTTCGGGAAGCTTCTCGCACGGGCGACTGACTGCCGCAATGGCGATTTCGGCGATTTGCCGGTGATTGGCGTCGATGCCGTTCTCCTTCTCCAGTTTTCTCCTCCAATCTCCAGGTCTGCCCCGTTCCTCTCCTTTCCCCTGTTGTTCCCCTGCCTTTTTCTTCCTCTCCAACTTCCTCTCCCCTCACGGAAACCCTAGTAAAACTGCTGGATTCTTCCCCTGTGTACGCTAGGCAGACAGCTCCCCCTCCCCAACCACGTCTCCTCTCTAGTTCCCCTCTTGGCGCTGACCCAATCTGCACCTCTGCTTCTGCCAAGTTTCATCGGAACCACTGCGCCGTCCTGTTTTGTTCTGTCAGAGAAGAGTTTCGCTGCAACCCGTTCACTGGGAGCTGCCATGAGTATGTCATCAGATCCAACTCTCAGCTGTAGGCCACGAGCCCATGCTACTGCTGTTACTTCTGCTTTGGGTCATCGAGCTACAAGAGCAGGGCTGGATCTCTCTGTTGGTGATGCTCGCACGGTGGCACCTCCAACTGCTGCCTTGAAGTTTGTCAGCTGGAACTGCAGGGGCAAGGGAAAGAGCCTTCACAACTCCAGAAAAATGGAGTATCTAGCCAGATTGATGTATTCAACGGGTGCCCAGGTAACTTTTGTTTCAGAAACTAGATCGTCTAAATGCAGTGCCTCCCAGTTGAATGCTCGTTTTAATTCTACTGCTAGCTTTGTAGTGCCTTCGAAAGGCCTCTCCGGGGGCCTTTGGTTGTTGTGGACTGACGAAGTTCTTCTCTCGGTTAAGTTCTCTAATAGATATCTTATCCTAGCTCTTGTGCAACATATAGCTACTAACATAGAATTTGTGCTGGTTTCTGTTTATGGGGATCCTCATCATCGTAGTACTCGTACGATTTGGGAGCAAATTGCCAATTTTGTGTATGAAAACATGGGCAAGCCGGTTGTGTGTTTAGGTGACCTTAACAATATTATGTGTGATATGGAAACTACTTCTGCCAATGTAAATTATAACCGTATGCGTGCTTTCAATGATTGTGTGAAGCAGTGTGGGCTTCTGGATATGGGGTTTAGTGGTCCTGCGTACACGTGGACCAATAAACGTTTTTCTTCTGTTCCTGTCTTCGAAAGGCTTGATAGATGTTTAGCTAATGCTGAATGGTGTGCTATTTTTCCCAATACAAATGTTTTCAATTTGCCTATCATGCTTAGTGATCATGCTCCTATCCTTGTCTCCACTGAGTCTAAATTTCACAAACCTAGACTTACTTTCAAATTTGAAAATTGGTGGACCTTTGAGGATGATTTCCAGAATGTTGCAAAAAATGCTTGGAACACTACTGTGAACAAACCTTTCCATGCTAGATCGACTAACCTTGCAGGTGCTTTGAAGAAATGGTGTAAGAAGAAAAAACCTATCCAACAACAGTTGGATTGCTTGCAACACCAGATCAATGATATTCAAATGAAGCCGCTCCAACAACAGGACCATAATCTAGAAGCCGAGCTGCAGGCACAATATGAGGTAAATCTGACCAAACTTACTGAATACTACCGACAACGTGCAAAGAAGCATTGGGCTACCCATGGTGATAGAAACACTGCTTTCTTTCACAACGCGGTACAAAAACGTAGGTGCAGGAATCGTATTGTATCCATTCGTGATGTCCATGGGAACGACTTATTTGATCCAAATGAAATTGCACATGAGTTTGTTCACTACTTTCGGTCCATCTTTACCTCCTCGTCTACTAACAATGTCAGATATGTTCCAAATATGATTATACAAAATGATGCAGATGATTTCACCAACTCTGTATCGGACAAGAAAGAAATTTTTGAGATTCTAAAGGGTATGAGAAGAAATGCATCTCCAGGACCGGATGGTTTTAATGTTGCCTTTTATATTTCAACCTGGGCTTGGATTGGGGATGATATAACAAAAGTGGTTAAGAGTTTCTACACCTCAGGTATCCTACCACCACATCTCAATGATACCCAAATTGCCCTAATTCCGAAAAAACTTGCATGCCACCTACCTTCTGATTTCAGGCCAATAAGTTTATGCAATGTTGTCTATAAAATTATTGCAAAATCCTTAGCCAACAGACTCAAAATGCATCTTCCTGATTATATTCACCCATCTCAACAGGCTTTTATCGAAGGTAGACGCATTAGCAATAATATTATTGTCGCCCAAGAGATAGCGCACTCTTTCTCGCTTGCTTCTTGGAAAAGTCAAGACTTCCTGTTGAAAATAGACCTTGCTAAAGCGTTCGATAGAATAGAGTGGCCCTGTATTGTTTCGGCTCTTGAACGTAAAGGGTTGCATAGTCATTTCATAAAGCTTGTGTATGTATGCATCTCATCACCGACTTTCTACGTCATCATTAACGGACAATCTTATGCAAAATTCAATAGCTCCAAAGGTATTAGACAGGGATGCCCGTTGTCGCCGTACCTTTTTGTCCTTGCAGTTAATGAATTGTCTTTAAAGTTACATGGCGCTTTGCAAGCCAGTCGTACACAGGTATTTCTCTTGGATCTAATTGTCCACCAATTCACTCGTTAATGTTTGCAGACGATCTCATTGTTTGTGGCAAAGCTAATATACATGAGGTTCAAACCATATCTAATATCCTAAATCAATTTTGCCAAGACTCGGGTCAGATCCCCAATTGGAATAAATCTAGAATTCTTTTTAGCAAGAATGTTCCTTTGCAGGATAAAGAGAATATTAAAAGAATTTTTCCAGCTCCAAACATTGACAATACCTTTGTTCATTTAGGTCACCCTCTTATCCTACCCTCTAAAGATAGATCAGCTGCTTATGCTTTTGTTTATGACAAATTCAAGTCAAAACTCTCCAGTTATAAAGCCAATCACCTCTCTCATGCAGCTAGTCTAACTTTAATAAAATCAGTTTTCTCCTCTATCCCTGTTTACTACATGTCCAATATACTTTTCTCGAAAAAATTCCTAGCTAAACTCACGGCTATTATGAGGAACTTTTGGTGGACAGGTGTTCAAGATGACCAAACAACAAGAAGCCTTTGTCACGGAAAAAAAACTTGGTGGTCTAGGTATTAGAAACTTGCAGGCAATCAATCAGGGTCTTATACTCTCGACAGCTTGGAGACTTGCAAAGGAGCCACATAGCCAGTTAGCACAAATACTCCAAGCCAAATACCACCATGACACAACAATCTGGAGGGCAAAGTCCAACATGCCGAAATCAGCTTTCTGGACTGCAATCTTGAAGGTAAGGCCTCTCCTTATTTCAGCATCTGCATACCAAGTTGTAGATGGCAATAGTTCAGTTTGGAGCACTCCTTGGTTTGAGGGATGGGAAGATATTTACAATGAACTCATCATTCAACAACACCCTTTTAATTATCCTGCTCAAATTAAGGACCTCTGGATTCCTGGGCAAAAAGTTTGGAATGATAACTTGATAAAATTGTTGTTCGCTCCTGCTATAGCTGATTAAATTCTTCGCACTCCAATTATTTGTACTGATGGTCAAGATATTTTGGTATGGAAGCTAACTCCTACAGGTATTTTCTCCACCAAAAGTGCATACAAACATTGTTTTCATAACCTACAGCTTCCTCCAAGGCAGAGGCCAAAAAGTGTTCAGCCACATGTTATAGCTCTCCTTAATCAAGTGTGGCAACACAAGTACATGGCACCAAGAGTTCAAACTTTTGCTTGGAGACTTCTCAGGAATGCACTTGCTACAGGTAAAAGGGCAGGTTCGTACTCCAAACATATAAGCAAAAATTGTACTACTTGCGGAAATCTTGAAGATGAAATGCATCTCTTTTTCTTATGTCCTTTTGCAAAGGCTGCGTGGTATAGCTTCCCATGGTTCATTAAAACTGAGCCCATTGCCCGACACAATACTTCAATTCCACAAATGATCCACACCCTCCTAACTTCCAATCATCCGGAAATAAATGTCAACTCATTGTACACCTTTTTATGGTGTCTTTGGAAATCTCGAAACGACAACCGTTTTTGCAGGACATCGAGGTGACCATCTCAGGTATATGCAGTTGCAATGGCAATCATGAAGGGAACTCGTCTGGAGACTGCGACTACTCTTTTCGACGACACTGTAACCACCTCAACTGAAACTGAGAAATCTACATCCGTAGAAAGCCATATACAAAGCCATAATCATCTAACCCTTCCGGTTGTGCCACTTCCGGGGAAAACAGTTACGGATCTCCTTAGTCTTTCAGGCACTATTGTATACACAGATGCATCATGGAGTCCAGGACCAGAGGGTTGCCCGACAGTTGCAGGTATAGGTATATTTATACAATTTGCAGGTGATCGACAATGCTCGCATCTTTCCATTTCGGCAGTTTCCCCACCGGTGACATCAGTTATACAGGCTGAAGCATTCAGCATGATGCTTGCATCCAAGATTGTGGAGCTGCTACATATTCAACATGTCACTTTTCTTACGGACAGCGCTACACTAGCGGCGGCGATTGCGGCGAGAAGTCCTATTCTTGCTCCAGGTCATTGGACAATAAGGCCTCAACTTGCTATTATCACTGCCTCATCGGCCTTTGATACTTCCATGATCTACCATGTCAATAGGAGCTACAATTTCCGAGCGCATCATCAAGCTAGATTAGCTCTCAGACTTAAAAGATCTTCTAGCTTCAAATGTTTAGGTCCAGGCAACGATGCTTGTCTCAATGCAGCTGTTGTTGCACTTTCGTCTGTGCTGCAGTGCACGATTATACATGTACGTTGTTGCTAATCAATAAAATTCCCTATGTTCAAAAAATAAAAAGACGTAGGAAGGGTCCGTTGACACGGCAATGGCGCGGCTAGGACTGGTCAGTGCAAGATATGGCTCCTGCACAAAGCATATGAGGGGGATAACTATAAGGTCAATAAAAATATTCTGAGCGAGAAGAGAACACGATTCTTAGAAAAGGCAACTTAAAATCAGAAAAGAAAAGAAAAGGAAATAAGAATATACTACAAACCTCTTGAGTGATGGTTTGACAGTTATTCCTCGGCCGGTGCAAGATAATGTTGCGTTTGTGATCCAGTACATCGCGTGCAGCAATGAAGCCAAACACTTGTAGTGGCCAGTGTAAAGACTCTCTGGTCGACGTGATTTTCACCGACAGGATCTGCAACCCGTCCATGGCTCTGGGCGAGTCATCAGAAGCACGGTATGTGTAACGCATGGCAGGTATAGATGCTGCATTGATCCATGAACACCAAATTAGTTACGTACAGAATGAAGAAGAGAATTACTTAAGAAGTTGTCGTGCTTAGAGGGGGAGAGACAGCTTACTAGTTTGAAGGAAGGTGCGGGCGCCGCGGTAGGCGTACAGTGGGTTCCAGTGACGGCGGAACTTGGCCGCGAACCACTCGGCGTCGCACTGCGCCCACTCCGCTTCCTCCTCCTTGAGCCGCCTCATCTTGTCCGCCACTCCTCTCGCCTTGGCGGCTTCTTCGGCCATGGCTTCGGCTACCTTGGCGGCTTCCACTAGTAGAAAACAGGCCTTTCGTCCGGGCCTTTAGTCGCGGACGTGTCTCAACCCGCGACTAAAGGTCCGGCCACGTCGTTCCGAAATTGGCGGCCCATTTGTCCTAGTTCGTTAGGATGTTTTTGTCCCGGCTTGAGATACAAACCGGGACAAAAGGGTCTGCGGCCCGCTGCGAGCAGGTGCCCCCCCTTTTGTCCCGGTTCGTGTCTCGAACCGGGAGTAAAGCCCGCGCCTTCCCGCGACGCTTCGTGATTCGAAGGCCTTTGAGTTCCCGCGCTGGTTGTTGATCACACGGGGAAACGAAGAAGTTGATCAAATTAATGGATTTTGGGAACACGGTTGGATTAATTACCACGGCCTCCTCATCTCCCCTGCTATCTCTATATAAGAGAGCTACAGTGCCATTTGCCAAATGCACCATCTCCTCTCTGTAATCTTTGATCTACTGAAAAATCCTCTCTCGAATCGCTGCCGCGCGCCATGGAGCCACTTCGATCCCAGGTGTACCACTACAAGGACGATGCCGTCAACATGAACTTCAAGGTCGTGGTCACTCTCCGCGCATCAACCGTGGAGAGATGGATCCGCGACGTCAAGAGGCGCTACCTCGACGCCGCACCGTTGAAGATCGTGGGCCTCGACTGCGAGTTCACCGACGCCGCACCCGAGGAGAGGCAGCGTGCCTGTCACATCCCGAATTTTGGCCCTATAAAATTTTCTTTGACAAAACCAAAATTTGGACTTGGATTTGGACCCTTCGATCTTGGCACCTCTATTTTATTCCACATTTCCAAAACCCCCAAGATTCCCCCGAATATTTGTCTTTTCTTTAATACAAAAGGGACCTAAAACCTAGCCTTCCAAAGGAGCCATACCAAGGGTGACTTCAAAAATTCCCCAAAAATTCCAGAGTGATCCCCATCTAGCTTAGAACCCGTTTATGCAAAAATATTGGGTGACTTGTTAGGAAAAGATTTGACTTTTCCCCTAATTTATTTTCTGCCGAAAACCCCAAAACCCTAGCTTTCCAAAGGGAGTAGGTCAAAACCATCTTCAAAAATTCTACAAAAATTCAGGGAGAATCTCTATCCAGTGTATAACCCAAATATGTAAAAATATTCCATACCTTGTTAAGAAAATATTTGAGTTATTCCCTATTTTGCTTTCTGGCCTAAACTTGTTATTTTTGGAAACCCTACTAAACCTTTTTCAAAAATTCTAAAAACTATAGGGTAGATGCTCCTAACCAATACCTGCCTCCTGTATTTTTCCTGGAGAAATATCTTCTATTTTAGTTGCCCAAAATCCAATTTCCCTTTTCAGCAGAAGGTGTTCGATGAAATTTTTGTATAGATGAAGTTTGGTTTTTGGAAAAACTTTGTTCTGCAAATCTGAAGAGTGTTGAATTTGGCACCAAGTGACACGGTCGGTTTTCCATTTAGTGACCTAGGATGAGAGAAACAAGTTGATGCCGATGTCGGCATGGGCAGGTCATGAACCAGAACGTGCCCGACGGCGCCGCCAGTTCTTGGTCGCCGCCGGTGACCTCCCCGCCCCCTCTCCTTGTGTCCTCCTACTTCCCCACCTTCTGGGCGACCACCACGGCACCTCTCCTCTCCCCATCCCCTCCCGTACGCCGTCGGCCACTAGCCGACGCGCCGCTCGAACAGGGCCGCCGCGGGACCCTCCCCCTCACCAGTGACCGCCCGTGCCGTCGATCCTATCCACTGCCCCGCGAATCCCGTCGACCATGCTCCTCTGCTGCTACACCATCAGCGCGCCGCCCGTCGACTCCCCTGCCCCGGCCTCCCCGTGTCGCCGCCACACCACGACCACCCGGACCCCCCACCACCGCCAGGTGCCACGCCACCCCGGTCCTATCCCCTGCCCCGATTTCGCGTCGACGGCAAGGCCTGCAGCTACACCGACGACGCGAAGCTCGCCGTCTCGCCACTGCAGCTCCGAGACACCTCACCCGCCACCCCCTGTGCTCCCGTGACGACGACCCCGTCGGGAGGCTATAAAAAGCGCACCCCGGCCTCCTTCGAGCAGCACCTCACCACCCTCTCCCTCTCATCCCTCTCCCCCTCCGGTATCAGCCCCCGGGGAGCCACCAGTTGCCGACGGCAACCTCACCCCCGCCGCTCGGTCGCCGACCGATTCTTCACCCCCAGAGCCACCCCGCCGCCCACACCTCACCCATTCCCCAATCCAAGCTCCCCGGAGCCCGTAGCCACCTTCCCCTTGCCCTAGGACCGCCGGAGTCGACGCCCTCGTCCTCGACGGTGAGCACACCGGCGACGACCATCCCCTCCCCTCTCTGTTTCTTTTTCTTTTTCTTCTCAGGCGCGCGTACCGGTTCGGTAAGTAACACGCTGACCACTGGGACCCGACAGTCAGATTTTTAAACTTTATCCGAAACGTTTTCTTTTATTTTTTCTGTTTTTGGAAAAGGGCAGATTCTAGGGTTAACTTTGGAGGGTCATATCTTTCTCAAAATAATCAGAAAAATATGAATCTTTTGCATTGGCTTTGTTTTGAAATTCTCTGTCCAATGTCACTGGTTTCAATTTATTTGAATATCCTTTGCCTACTGAACCTTTGAATGCCTTGTGGAAGGTTTTAACCCTAGTTTTGAATTTCTTTAATAGATTCCAACCCCCCTATCGAAGTGGAAGTTGAACCTATCCCTGAAGGCAAGCCATCAGCCCCAACCATCTGTTCCAAGTCCTCGATGTTTTATTTGTTGCTTGATTGAGCGGTAGTTGCATCTCATATGTCACCCCTATGCTAATATTTCATGCTTATGATTTCATGCAATTTATTATTGTCACCTTTATTTCATGCAATACGATAAACTCATGTTCCGTGAGTTTAGTTCCGGCCGGCGACTAAATACATGTCGGGCACCGCCCGCGTGGATTGAATCTCGCCTACTTTCAGTACTTTTATTTCAAGTAACTTTACTTTCCTGCAATACGATAAACCCATCAAGTGTGGGTTGAGTTCCGGCCGGCGACTAAATACATGTCGGGCACCGCCCGCGTGGATTGAATCTCGCCTACTTTCAGTACTTTTATTTCAAGTAACTTTACTTTCCTGCAATACGATAAACCCATCAAGTGTGGGTTGAGTTCCGGCCGGCGACTAATACATGTCGGGCTCCGCCCACGTGGATTGAATCTCGTCTACTTTCCGTAGAGTGGGTGTGCGTATTTATTTACTCAACCCGTGGCTGCAACTGGCCGGAGACATCTCCGTCCTCGCCCGGTTGATTTTGTTATTTTATCTTTACCCAACCTGTGGCTGTCACTGGTCGGAGAAAACTCCGCCATCGCCCGGTTGACCTTACTTTACCTTGCTGAACTACTATGTGATTATTTGATGCTCATGTATATCTTGTGGACTAACGTTTGTTGCTGTCTTATGGCCGAGAATAAAAAAATTGACTAAAAAGATAACCACCTCCGTCGACTAGATTGAGTCAAATAGTGCCACTCGCCAAACACACCCGCACAACCATGCGTCGTTGAAATGGGCAGACCGTAGCTTAGTAGCCTATCGAGCCTCTTTTGATGCTACCCACTTGGCAAGTCTAGTCGGTTACTGCATAGTTGTGGTCGGGGCTAGTCTTGTGAAGGTTCCGGAGCTAGGCGTTGCTCATGAGTTGGGGACGTGCCGGATTCACTTCGTCATAAGACTTAGCCCGAGTGGTAAGTCGGTAGCTATACAAGGAGTGTCTTGGTAGAGCGGACGGCTACGGGGGAATAGGTTTGTGCGGCAGGTACCGGCTGTACAAGCTTAGACCCCAACGTGTGGATAAAAGTTGCAACCTCTCGAGAGTGTCAAATCTAGAATCTAGTATTGTTCCTACCTAAGGAACGGTGTTGGGTCCAGTCACACTAGAGTCAGTCCAGTCGAACACGGAGAAATAAATTCACCAAACGGTCAGAGTTGGCCAAGGCTGAATGCGCAGAAACGTGGACCATAGTTGGTCAAAGCTAAGCCTCGAGGTGGACCATAGTTGGTCAAAAGCTGAGCTCGGGTTGGACCAGAGTTGGTCAAACTTGAGAACCTAAGTGTTGAGAATGTTATTTTGTGGAAAGGAGACTCGTTCTCACAAGCCACGGTTTTCGTCACAGGTAAGTAGGTAAGTTAAGTCCAACCGTTAAGCTTGGACTCGCACCTGCACCCATGCCGTGCCATATAGGACCGTTGGTTACGGTTGATTGAGGATTGATGTCTTGCGAGTACATTCCATGTACTCACCTGGCTTTTCATGTGGCCAGATCCCCCTACCCCCGTCGCCGAGTACCCCTTGTATGAGAACTAGATCCGGTATCCAGGCAGAGCCCTGTGGAGTTAGGCCCTCTTCGTCGCACGCTTCCGCCAATCCGCTGACGCCCTCTGATGAAGTCATGTTCGATAAATAATGTACAAACTGTTGTGTGCGCTAGGGCGCAGCCTTGTAATGAGACCCTTGTAATCCATCGTCGGTTTCACCGACCCCTTAATAAGTGGTTCTGTTCTGCTATCAAGTTGTCATATATTCAGTGCTCCTGGGACTGATATATGGGGTAACCCGATCTCCGGATCGGGGGTGCCACAGTGCCGCTGTCCTGCAACTCTCCGTGGCGACCGACACGTTGGTGTTCCATATTTGTCACGCTGATCGGGTGCCGCGGGCCCTCAAGGACTTCTTGATGGACAAAACCATCAAATTCTGCGGCGCGGCTATCAACAACGATCAGCGTATGCTGGGGCCTTACGGAATTCATATTCCGTCCGCCGTCGACCTCCAGCGGGCCGTTCACCCTAACCCAACGTACCCTAATCTTCCGAGTCTCTGTACTCTAGCTAATTTTACTATTGGCACAATGCTTGAGAAGAAGAAGTTCAACAAGAAGAAGGGGAAGAAGGAGGACGAGAAGAAGGAGGAAGAAGAGGACCTCACATCAGGTTGGGGCAAGTTTCCATTGAGCTTTTATCGCATCAAGTATGCCGCTCTGGACGCTCGCCTAGGCTACGAGATTGCTAGGAGGTGTCTCGGTGCTATGTGATCGCGTATGTCTCAATGTGTCGATCTAGATCGTCTCAACAATAATTATCATATGTGAGACGTTTGATTGAAATAAAAAGTTGTGTGATCTTTGGATTTATTTAGCCCTTGTTTTCCCTTTATATTGTTAATTATCTCTGGTCCGTACTAATATTCAGCAATAGCAAGTTTGTGCACGTATCAAAAGTAATTTTTTTATTATAAAGAGTTCTACACATTCTAAGGATTTTTTTAATGACTACAAATTTGTTGAATTTGGCCAAGTGGATCAAAAGTTATGGAATTTCGAAAGTTAAGGATTTAAAACTCTCTCTCTCGATCCCTCTCTCTTCTATTCCAAAAGTGTACGGTATGTGGTAGCGTAGAAATATACGAAAACTATTTTGAAATTAGAAAAAGAAATAAATAAAATGAATTCTCTGCCGCGGCACAGAAAGTGTCCAAATTTCTGCCGCGGCAGAGAATCTTTAGTCGCGTCCCGTTATACGAACCGCGACTAAAGGGGTCTGCGGCCGCTGCGGGTAGGTGCCCCCTTTTGTCCCGGTTTGTATCTAAAACCGGGACAAAAGGCTGGCCCCTATATATATGGCTGCAGCCGCCCCCTCTCCCCCCCCCCCCCCTCTCTCATTTTATTCCTAGTTGGAGGTGGTGTGGGTGTGCTAGTTTTTTTCTTCTTCATATGCACTAGAGGTGTTCGGTGAAATGCCTGTTAGAGCGATGACACTTGAGTTCACACAAGACAAACATGATATGAGGTGCCCGAGCCACACTTAAGCTTCCTCCTCTTTGTTTCCAAGTTTCCTAAAAGGTTAGCAACTACTTTCTCATTTAGACCACGCGGTACTAATTTTAGCATCGTGACTGCGTTTGATATATAGTTGCATGATGCAGATGGGTCATCCATGGATGTACGTTGACTGACGCTCTGGCACTTACAGAGAAGGCATGCGGTCTTTTATCGTTGTGGCCGAGGCGAACAAGCGGCGGGATGGTTTATGTGTTGTCCGTGTGTTGAATGTCGGAATGAGAAGGATTACAATTTCTCAATAGTCATTCAGAGCCACCTGCTTCAGTCCGGTTTCATGTCCGGCTATAATGTTTGGACCTTGCACGGAGAAAGATGGGTTATGATGGAAGACGACGATGAAGAAGAGAACGATGATGACAACTACCGATCTATGTTCCCTGAATACGCTGATACCGCAATGGAAGAGAATGAAGAAGAAGGAGGTGAAGAACGGGCAGCATATGAGCCCGCTGATGATCTTGGTCGGGTCATTTCTGATGCAAAGCGAGACTGCGACACAAAAAAGGAGAGGTTGCAGTTCGAGCAGATGTTACAGGACCACAACAAATTGTTATACCCAACTTGTGAAGATGGCCATAAGAAGCTGGGTAGCACACTAGAATTGCTGAAGTGGAAGGCAGAGTCCGGTGTGACTGACTCGGGATTTGAAAAGTTGCTGGTATTAATGAAGAAGATGCTTCCAAGAAATAACGAATTGCACGCCAGTACGTACGAAGCAAAGAAGCTTGTATGCCCTCTAGGATTAGACGTGCAGAAGATACATGCATGCCCTAATGACTGCATCCTCTACCGTCGTGAGAAGTACGAGAATATGGATAAATGTCCGGTATGCACTGCATTGCAGTATAAGATCAGAAAAGATGACCCTGGTGATGTTGAGGGCGAGCCACCCAGGAAGAGGGTTCCTGCTAAGGTGATGTGGTATGCTCCTATAATACCACGGTTAAAACGTTTGTTCAGAAACAAAGAGCATGCCAAGTTGTTGCGATGGCACATAGAAGACTGTAAAAAAGACGGGATGTTGAGGCACCCCGCTGATGGTCGGCAGTGAAGAAATATCGAGAGAGAGTTCTCGGACTTTGCAGGTGACGCAAGGAACTTATGGTTTGGTCTAAGTACAGATGGCATGAATCCTTTTGGAGAGCAGAGCTGCAGTCACAGCACCTGTCCCGTGACTCTATGTATCTACAACCTTCCTCCTTGTTTGTGCATGAAGCGGAAGTTTATTATGATGCCAGTGCTCATCCAAGGCCCGAAGCAACCCGGCAACGACATTGATGTGTACCTAAGGCCATTAGTTGATGAACTTTTACAGTTGTGGGCCGAACCAGGTGTACGTGTGTGGGATGAGCATAAACGGAGGAATTTGACCTACAAGCGTTGTTGTTCGTAACCATCAATGATTGGCCTGCTCTTAGTAACATTTCAGGACAGACGAACAAAAGATACAATGCATGCACGCACTGTTTAGATGAGACTGAAAGTATATATCTGGATAAATGTAGAAAGAATGTGTACCCGTACAATCGTCGTTTTCTTCCGCCCAGGCATCACTTAAGGAAAAAAGGCAAGCATTTCAATGGCAAGGCAGAAACACGGACGAAGCCTGTCCCCCGTAGTGGTGCTGATGTATTTGGTATGGTCAAGGATTTAATGTAATCTTTGGAAAGGGTCCTGGCAGACAACCTGTTTTCCGAATGACGCTGACGGACACGCACCCATGTGGAATAAGAAATCTATATTTTAGGAGCTAGAATATTGGAAAGTCCATGAGGTCTGCTCTGCAATCGACGTGAT
>QRDG01000078.1:539562-579290 GCA_012064385.1 Puccinellia tenuiflora | reverse complement strand
GGGACAATAGGGCCAGTCCCCACTAGTGAACAACTCTGACACTTAAGCATCTGCCTTTAGAGTGAGCATGGACATTGTCCCTAGCTTTGTGCACGAAGAACTAATAGTACTACTTCAAGGTGCACAAATCTTGATATGTACCCAAAACTCGCGTACTTGGCTATGGAGGTAGCCAGGGTGCATAATGGTTCAATATTGTTGCAAACATCACTCCTTGATTGTCGATAGGCAATTTTGACATCCTCTATTTGGACGGAAGGTTATGGCATTCATAAGAGGATATGTAGAAAAGCATTTCTCTACGTTTTTTTAGCATCTGTGCGATTTGTTGGAAGGAAATAGTCGTACATATATTCAAAGAAAAGTGAACTCCACATTTGAGCCTCTAGTTATGTATTTGTGACACTAGTTACCTCATATAACGAAAAAAAAAACGTCTAGATTACCCATTATATAAACGTTGAACCCTCTTTTTTCTGACGCATTTCTACTGGACAAGCGGTGAGATGATGATTGAGCATAAAAAATATTAGAAAAAACTATGAGGAATTGAACACATGGTGAAGAGAACGATCGACACTAATTATCATTGATAATGTTCTCTGATCTTTGCATATTTTGACGCACCACAGAGAGCTAAGATGCCGGTCTATTCTAACGAAACATGCATAACCCCAAAATGGGATAATACCGTGTTACAATTTTAATTTGTGGGGTATTCATGATTTTGTCTTACTAAATGGGGTAATAAGTGTCACAAATGCGTAAATATGGGGTAGAAAGTGGAATTATCTCTTCAAAGAATGGATAGAATTACTAAAGATTTTTTTTGTTCTCGGTCAATATCAAACATGCGTCACATGCTCATAACTCATTTGTTTCTAGTTGCATTGTTTTCGTTCATCAGCTCAATAAGAAACTTTTTTGACGCTTCTCATCTACTTTGCAACGATGTTCCACCATCTGCACGTACTGATTGAATCATTTCCTTTGTGATCGGTCTCGGTGGTGGTAATGGTTACCATGCACCTACGACATCTATGTCCTCTTGCTCCTTTGCCTCATGGGCTTGTCGTTGCTGATCTGATTCCTATCGTGTTTGCCGCTTGTTTGCACCCTACTAACTACTACCTCTGTCCCAAACAGCTTGCTAAAACGTCTTATAATATGGAACGGAAGGAGTATGATACTACTCGCGACCATCACGTTTCTTGAACAGACTGGAGGCGTTGTTGCTACTCTGTCGTGTGGCACGGCGTCTTCTTTGACATATTCTCCAGGATTTAGGAGAAGGCATGTGTTGGCTCCAGTGCATGTATAGGGAGTGGCGCACCATCATCTCCGACCTAGCCTTCCTTGCCGAGCACATGTCATTCCACAAGCCGCAACTCCTCGTCCTTGGCCCCTAATAAAAAAAACGAGGCCAGCAGGGGGAGGAGCCCTTACAGCATTTTTTAAGAAGAAGCACCGCGGGGGCGCACACAACCTGTGGAGGCTGAGACTCGAACGCGGGGTGCAGACTTTGGCGCGTAGACAGGCGTGCGCATTGCCCAGTTCCCCTCGAACCCTACTACAGGAAAGAGCCTATGAAGGACAATGGCTTGCGGCTCATGGACCATCCCAATGGCTAGGTCGATTACGATCGATAGAAGAATTGTGGCACACACAAGGTTGTCTAAGGTCGGCACATCATTAAAAAAGGGATGAAATATTCTTTTGATCTCCCTCACGATGTATAGGGAGTGGCGCACCATCGTCTCCAACCAAGCCTTCCTTGCCGAGCACATGTCATTCCACAAGCCGCAACTCCTCGTCCTTGGCCCCTAATAAAAAAACGAGGCCATCAGGGGGAGGAGCCCTTACGGCATTTTTTAAGAAGAAGCACCGCGGGGGCGCACACAACCTATGGAGGCTGAGACTCGAAAGACTTTGGCGCGTAGACAGGCGTGCGCATTGCCCAGTTCCCCTCGAACCCTACTACAGGAAAGAGCCTGTGAAGGACAATGGCTTGCGGCTCATGGACCATCCCAATGGCTAGGTCGATTACGATCGATACAAGAATTGTGGCACACACAAGGTTGTCTAATGTCGGCACATCATTAAAAAAGGGATGAAATATTCTTTTGATCTCCCTCACGATGCTAGTCCCATCAGCCCCAACAAAGAGCTATGTATTACATTTTTTGTTCAGAAGATTTCAGCTTCGATCTTATATACTTACTTAAAATACAACATAAATGGAACTAAACAAACGAACTTCAACAATAGAAAGTCGTGTTTGCTTTGTTACTTGACTTGATAGATTGATATTCACCCTGGTTTTGGTAGCACATACAATCTAATGTGTACGTGGTAGCCAAAATAACAGGACAATTATGATTATTTTCTTGGAATTTGATCAGATGGCCAAGGTCGACGATAGAATGGTCCGGAGTAGAGTAAAATCACAAGGAGGAAAACGTAAGACTTAGACATCTGGTTTGAGTCTCGAAAAGAACAAACACACTGTTATGTACCGAGAAAGTATCCGGTGGAAACTAGTGAAAACTACGAAAAAAATATGTTCAAAGTTCTGGAAAAAAAATGCATTACATTGAGAAGGTAGAGTTTTATGCACATGCAAATTTGCAAGTTGAAACTCAAAAATGCATTACGTTGAAAAGGTAGAGTTTTATGCACATACAACACTCTCAACTTGCAAGTCATCTGTTTGGCTTAGCCGACGTGGGCTTCTCGCTTGTATGGGTAGCCAGGATGGCTGTGTGCGACCTCACGACGGTCGTGTTCCATGACAGTCGTTGAGGGCGTTTGTGTCGAGTTTAGGCTCACTTCTTCTTAATTAATGAAAATGGCAAGTCTTTTGCCTCGGTTCAAAAAAAAATTCTATCTGAAACTCCATAGAGCGTGTTGAGAGGCGTTCCGGAGCTGCTGGATGCTGGTGTCATGAGGGATAAGGTCATGGGAGCTCCTATTCTGCGCTCTAAGCGTTGTCTAGCGAGCGAACGCGTACCCTGCCAGTGAACGCGCTCGTAAAATGGGCTTGGCACACGAGATTCTTATTGTTTTGCGTATGTGCTGTTGAGCTAACGCGCATACAAAACAAACCATTCAGCGATCGATCGCGTACAACCTGAAACTATTTTATACTGTTTAAAAGTCGATGATGATACTGTGCCATTTGGTTAAGGTTTCCAATTTTAGACAGCATATTCCGCCATAGTAAAAATTTGAAAATTAAATGAACAAAAATAAATATATAGAGGAATGTACCGAAAATATCACCGACACTGCGCGCGGGTTAACTATTTTTTCTAGTTCTTTCCTATAGTTTTTTTTCGAGAATATTAACGCAAAGAAGTGCAGCTCGCGACAAAAGCTGAAGGCCTAAAGCGAAGCAGTTCAAATAGCCGCAGCATATATGGTATGGTGCAGATCCATTTTGAAGCTGATGCCGAAATACTGATTCGAGCGCAAACATTTTCCCTGATAGCATTATGTACAGAGACCCACATATGTTTCTTTTTTCGGGGAAGACTCGGCGTATGTTTCTAGGCCTACATTTTAATTTTGTGGCATTTTCTTATGTTCCAGGAACTAACTTTCATTGAACACAATGGAAGTCCCAAAATATTTTAAAGATGTTGATGAATTACGAAGTAATGAACCAAAAGATTTAAACCTTGGGACTAAAAAAGTTAAACAATAAGAAAATTTGAATGAACGAAAGTAAGTCGTGAACCAAATAATATAAATTCCTTGTGAACAATTTGAATGAAATGGTTTTATCTCGTATAACAATTATTTTGGATGATGAACCGAAAAAGAATAAAAGAAATATATCTAAGGCCATGAACCAAAAGGAATAGGGCGATGAACCAAAAAAATAACCTAAAATACCTAAGTGATGTATCAAATATAGTGAATGAAATATATCTAAGGCGACGAACCGAAATGAGTAAATCAAATATATCTAAGACGATGAACCGAAAAATGAACCAAATATATCTAAGTTGATGAATAGAAAATCTTGTTGATGAACCGAAAAGAGTGAGCCAAATATATGTAAAGCGATGAACCAAAAAAATTAAACCAGATATATCTAACGCGATGAACCAAAAAGAATGAACGAAACATATCTAAGGCGATGAACCGATAAATATTGAACCAAAAAAATCTAGGTGATGAACCAAAAATGAGTAAACCAAATATATCTAATGCGATGAACCGAAAAAGTGTATCAGATATATCTAAGACGATGAACCGAAAAGATTAGGTCGATGAAACGAAAAAAATGAACCTAAAATGTCTAAGAGATGAACAAAATATATGTAAGGCGATGAACCAAAAGCAGTGAACCAAAAATATCTTAGGCGATGAACCGAAAAGACTGAACCAAATATATCTAAGGCGATGAACCGAAAAAAATAAGGGCATGAACCAAAAAAGAATGAACGGAATATATCCAAGACAATGAACCGAAAAGAATTGGGTGATGAACCGAAACTAATGAACCTAAAATATCTAAGGGATGAATAAAATAGAGTGAACCAAAATATATATAAGGCGAGGAACCGAAAGGAGTGAACCAAGTATATCTAAGACGGTGAATCGAAAAGCATGAATCAAATATATCTAAGGCGACGAATAGAAAATCTAGGTGATGAACCGAAAAGAGTGAGCCACGTATATGCAAAGCGACAAACCGAAAAAGTGAACCAGATATATCTAAGGCTATGAACCAAAAAATAATGAACGGAATATATGTAAGGAGATGAATCGAAAAGAATAAGGCGAAGAACCGAAAAAAATTGAACCAAAAAATCTAGGCGATGAACCGAAAAAGTGTGAACCAAATATTTCTAAGGCGATGAACCAAAAAAATTGTTTGGTTTTTTCTATTAGTTTTGAAAAAATGTAGTACCAAGAAAAATGTGAGACGAATTAAAAATGGTCATAAATTTTAGAAATGTTCAAATAAAACATGTACAGTTTTTAAAAAAACAATCAAATTTCAAATTGTTCAGATTTGAAAACTATTCAAGTAAAAAAACAAATTATGAAAATGTTCGGATTTGAAAAATATTGACAAGCCATTTTAAAATTCACGAATATTTTTCAAATTGATGAACAATTTTTCATCAACTTTTTTGAAATTAAGGATATTTTAAATTCACGATTTTTTCAAATTCATGGATTTTTTTTATAGTTTCTTAAAAATCATGAATTAAAAAATGTATAGGAATTTGAAAAAAATGTTCGCCAATCAAAAAATTGTTCCCTCATTTGAATTCAGATAAAAAATTCACGGATTTAAATTTATGTTTATGTATTGTAAAATCTTCACAAAAAGACATTAATTTAAAAGAAGAAAATACGCAAAAAAAAAAGGAAAAACAAACTAAGTACAAACGCGCAGGAAATAAGCCAAAGAAAAGTAGTGAAAAAAAAGAATAAGAAAACCAGTCGGAAGGTCCCAGAACCTTCAAAAAACCGGTGGTGGGCAGCGTACCTGGGCCGGCCCATTTAAACGAACCAGCGCTCGGATGGATAGGCGTTTCCGCGCTAACCCGCGGGGCGTACGTAGCTCCGCGTACCCCCGGGTTGCGGGGATGGGCCGGCCCATTAAGGTGAATTTGGTTGTTTGTCTGTGTTTTCATTTTCGTTTTTTTCTGTTTCATTTTTCTTTCTTCTTTTTCGGTTTTTTGTTTCTTTTTATTTTTTCGTTTTTCTTTTTCTTTTATTTTTTCGTTTTTCTGTTTATTTTTTTCGTTTTTCTTCTTTGCATTTTTCTTTTTTTAACGTTTTTTTTTCTATTTTTGGTTCTTTTTTATTTACTTTTTCGTTTTTTTCGTTTCTTTTTTTGTTTTTCTTTTGTTTTTATTAAAATAAATAAATAAATATCACATACATTTTTCTGTTCATTTTAAAAAATTGTTCAAAAATAATTTTCGTTCACTTTTAAAATCGTTCAAAGTTAGTTTCCGTTCATAAACCTTTTTCCGTTCATTTTCTAAAATCGTTCAAAAATAATTTTTGTTCACCGATTTTTTTTTCACGTTTTGAAATCGTTCAAAAATAATTTTCGTTCACTTTTAAAATCGTTCAAAAATAACTTTCATTCATAAAAAATTTATGTTCACTTCTTAAATCTGTTCAAAAATAATTATTGTTCACCGACATTTTTTCTGTTCACTTGTTAAAATCGTTCAAAATTAATTATCGTTCACTTTTAAAATCATAAATTGTTCAAATATGAAATTTTGTTCATATTCAAAAAAATGATTTATATTCAACAAATTTTTAGATTGGAAAAATGTTTATATTAAAAAATTGTTAAAACTTGAAATTTGTTCAATAATTTTTTTGAAAAAAAATAACATAATTGTTCATGTTTTTAAAAATCACTAAATTTAGATAAAATGTTTTATTGAAAATTCGTTCAAATAACATAATTATTCATTTTTAAAAATCGTTCAAAATATGAACAATTTTTTTAAAACGTTTCAAATCTGAACATTTTTTATTTGAAATTTTCAAAATACGGAACAAAAAATAAAACAGACCGGAAGCTTCTGGAAGCTTCCTAAAATCAGGAAACAGTGGAACAGAGCGTACCAAACCAAACCAACGAAATGAATCAGTGGTAGAAGCTAATGGGCCGGCTCATCAGAGCGCACAGGGTACGTGGAGCTGCCCTAACGCCCGCTGAAGGCGGGGTATAGGAGCTCCCGTCATGCCGGCGTGGCTTCACCTATCAGCACTCAGCAGGCCTGGCCACTTTCAGCGTGCGCGGCATACCGCAAGAAAAAAAGTTGTTTTAATCGGGCTGGGCCCCACAAGTGTTTCCCTTGGAAAGAGATATGGCCATTGGGCCGGTGGGCCCTAATTGGGACGAGCTAAGTGGGAACCCTTTGCAAAGGGAACTTTTCCTCCGCTCTCCTCGCGCCAAGTGGCGCCTTCTCCTCGTTTGGTCCCCCGTGGGTATTTGCATGTGTGACAAGTGGCAACACTAGAGAGTTTTGGTGGGATTTTCCCATCCCACCGGTTGGAGTACGGATGGGTGGAAACGCATTTATTTTTAGATTCGTTTTTTTAAAATGAAATATCTCTAGAACCGTATTTTAGAATTACGAACCATTTTCATATTTGAGATCCTCGCGTCGAAATCTTCAAAACTAGATCCCATGTTGACAGGTTTCGAGAAACTTTTTTTTTATACTACCGGTTCTATATAGTTTGTACACTCGGTAGCATTGTAGTTGTACATTATGTGTAGTTTTGTACTTTCTGTTATCTTTCGCGCGGATGTACAACGATGTGTGCGCGGATGTACGACGATGTGCGCGCGGATGTACAGGTGAGTTGGGCGCGGATGTACAGCAGGTTCGCGTGGGTGTACACCGATGTGCGCGCGGATGTACATCCAAATCGCACTATTCTGTACTTTCTATTGTATATACTCTGTACTTCCATGTGGCGCGTTAGCGTAGCGTCGACGGCGACGAATCCTCCGTACCCTAACGCCCCGAGGCTGAGTCCGCCCGTACGCCGCGGTAGCGGCGACGGGGGATGAAGCCGAGCCGCTAGATTATGTAAAATTTACAACTTGTATTATAAGTTAGGGTGTAGGGTGGGGTGGCAAATAACCCAATTCATATACCGGTATGCAAGAGAGATTTAGATTTAATTTGTTTATGGTTCCGTCTGACTAGGAACAACGCGGATATGTTTAGTCTGTACATCGCGCGGGTGGAATTTGTACACTATGAACTTTTTTATTTTTACTTTCTACTAATAGATGTTTGAATTTGTGCACTGTACAGGACACGGACGTACACGTCGGAGGAGATGCGTCATGGGGCATCCAGCAGGAATCGCTCGCGTACAACATTGAACTGGACGCGTACGTCGCGTGGGCTTCCGCGGAGGCTTCGCACTTGAACGCGTACATCGCGCGGGGATTCTTGACGGGCCAGCCGGCAAAATACAAACTTGATTTTGCTACCTGGTGCCATCACCACGTGCCCGTTCACGTACATTCCATTCCCTTCGCGAAAGGTTACCTTCGCATAGCGATACCCTGGTTCCATTCGTTTTTGGCTTCTTGTCCCCCTCACCTTGTTCGTCCTGCTCCGCTGCGGCTGTGCCCTGCCCTGCCCACCCAACCGCTCGCCTCCATTGCACAACCAAACCCGCCGCCGTCCGCCACACAGCCGCCGATCCATCGCCCGAGCGAGGGACTGCCATGGCCGCGGGGTAGGAGGGGCCGAGGCCGGAGGGGAGGTCAAATCCGAGGTGAGAATCCCTGAAATGAAGCTGAAAGCTCTTCTCCGGAGTAGAGAGGTGATTTGCGGCAAACAGATCGAATCCGTAAACGTGGAGTTTGATCTTGGTAGAAGCGGAAGAAATTCTGTCCAGGACAGAAGCATTCGTCCGTGCCCTGCCTCTGCTTCGATGGAAACAACACCAAACCGTAGTCTGTAACAATGTTCAAGTTTGGCTGCTGGAGCACTGGAATTGGAGAAGCAATAGTCTGCTGTTTAATTTTGTCTGGCTGATTACTAGTACTACAATATATCTTCCAGATTTTTTGACATTCCGAGATGCGTTTAGAAAATATTTCCAAAACCAGGAGCATATGCTCCCGGGTGACAAAACGGCAGGAATGTGGCAAGGAATGAGGAGAGCCTGAAGGCACCAAATGGGCGAAATGCTTGGCTACAGCGGTGAGCCAAGCTGTGCCCTACTACTTGATTTTCGCAATCACCTCACCGGGCATGGCTGCTTTGTTGTTGAAGACTCAGGCTGCTCCTTTGTTTCGAGATTTCCCAGCACACCACAATGACTGTTGATCGTAGACCTTTGACCAGAATGCCAGGCTGATTCGAAAAGTCAAGCCACTTCTGGAAAAATAACAACAATACAGAATTCCAGTCAAAGGTCATTCTATCACAATTAACAAGTAAAAAACAATAATACAGAACTCCGGTCAAAGCTCATACAAACACGAAGGTCATCCTGTATTGTTGTCCTAGACTTGGTAATTTACGTTGTTATGAGCTTCTTTGTGTATCTTCTACTGTTTGTTCATGTGCTTATATTTGTTGACGTAAAAATTATCTGTGTTGTTTATTAAAGAATGATAGATGCATGACAATGAGATAAACTTTCGAGCCATTATAAATATTTCTCGATGGTTTTAATTCATGTCGAAGAGTTAGTATCTCCTTTGCTAATACTTCTATTTTTTCTTCTAGTTTTATGTCCATTTATTTAATGGAGATGTTTTTCACTGCAATTGCAGGTGAAACTCACCACTCAGATCAACAGATATCATGATTGACGGCCTGACAGGTACACTCAAATCCGATAACAACAGATGCGGAGAACCTACAGATTCTATGGTAAGCGTTTTAGAAGTTCATGTCATTATAAAGGCCTCAACTTGATAGCCTGGTGGTGAGAACAAATCGGATATTGTTCCAATCAGTGGTCCAGGAAGAGTTGGAAACAAAACCCTTATCCCGCACGTCTGCATTGCGAATGGGCGCGTAGCCACTATTCCCAAATCATCTTCTGTTGTGCGTATGTGATAAGAGTAACTCTGTCGACTAAAAGAAGATCAAATGCACTGTCCAGTTCTCCTAGATGGATGGTTGAGTAGAAAATTAAAATTAGAGAGATGTGATGTTTGCATGTGAAGCTTTGTGCTTGTTGTTGTTAGCAGTTTTTTTTTTTTTCTAGGAAAATGTGCTCCTGTTCCTGTTGTGAATATACCCCTTTTCTTCAAGTTTCTCGGACGGTTGGCTGTGTGAGGTGGTGAACTATGTAGAATGTTGATTACTGGGGCAACCATTTCAGCAATAGAGTTTCTGTATGAATTTTTTAGGCATAGTGTGATGACCGAAGAGAGGCTCAAAAGTGGGTAAAAAGGGAAAAAAAAACCTGCAAATATTTTCACCAAACTGTTGACCATCTTCTGTTTGAGCTACTGTATAGACTAGAAAAAAGGCTGTGTTCTCTTGCTCGACATAGCACTTCAAATGGTAGTAAAATCATATCAGAAAGGCGATGTGACGAGAACAAGCTTAGAAGAACACAAGCTCTAACACTAAAGCAACTGTCTCATGTGCGTGCTGGTATTTCTTGAAGGTGGTTACACTTGGTAGCACAAATATTTCCGTAGTTTTTTTTTTTTTTGCGGGTAAGTAGTTCTATCCTGTCTTACTTCCACTGTATGCTGTCCAAAAGCAACTATTAATGATAGATTAACTCTTCAGAACTATGTACTTCATCATGAAATAAGAATAGGATGTTATGCCATTTCACGATGCTTATGAAACAATCGAGATGTTTTACAGATGAAAAGACACATGCATAGAATTATGCTACAACTTCAAAACTACTCTAGTTAACACAAATCCTTCCTCTTACAGCCCTTGTTCCTTGGAAGCATAAACTTTGATTCATGAATCTCACAGCTAGTAATGTAATTGTAATAGGGCGGCAAGTGAGATTTCCACATGACAATATCAAGTCTCCCTTGTGGCGTGATTCTACCGGAAATGACGTCGTCCATGGTTATTTTGGGAATGTCTTCATCAGCAAGCCCTACTCGTACATGGCTGTCAACTACACAATCCTGAGTAAGTTTAGCTAATCGCTGAATATAAAGATATTTATTTTCCACCCTATTTGTATCACTTGGAACTGAACTAAGCTGAAGTGGGTTTCTCTGCCTATTTCCCTTAACACTTGTAAGAATTCTTCGCCAGTATTGTATGTTAATATTAGCTCTTAGCATGGCAGCAATATTTATTGAGTTTGCGATAGGACCAGTGAAATCATTAAATACTTCTAGGTCAAAAAACCCCTCAAATATCTCCATTGCTATGGATGCTAGCTTTGGTTGCTCTTCAGGATCTGAGCTTCCAAATGCAAGCACCTTGAATAAGTACCAGTTTGCTTCACGAGGCAGAAATTTTAACCAAAGAGCTTCCGTAGTTCCTAATCTTGTGATCTTCTCAGATCGGCTTGTGATTATAATTTTACTGCCTCTTGGAATGAAGCTCCGAGACCCAGCGTACAGCCGTCTCCATGCCCCGTCGTCAATGTCCTTGTCTAATTCAATGACAAGAAGCATTTTTTCTTCATTCGGAGCACTAGTCTGATGCTTGATTATGCCTCCATCTCTCAGGGTGCAAAGCTGTTCTTCAATAGATTTGTTTCCACAGTAGAGGACAATTTGAGAGAAGTAACCACGGACCCTTACATCGCCACAAACATGCTCAACAAGGGTGCTCTTTCCAACTTTTCCTTGACCAACTATTGGCAAGACACTCACCTTGTGTTCACCTGGAGATTCCGGCTGCAACAAGAAAGTGATTACTCGTTCTATTTCCGCTTGGCGGCCAAACATGCATTTTCCCAAGAACATGTGCATGCTATATGGTTGACGACAAATTGGAGGGTAGTTCTTCAGAAAAACAACAAACTCAGGCATACTGGTAACTACGTTTTCGACTGTATCAAGCATCTGTTTTAACTCCTTTTCGCCAGGTGTGGCGCTAGCAGAGAGAAAAGCACACTTGCCTGGATTGGGTATAGACAGGGCTAAGGAGCTGGCTGCTTGATGATCTTTGGCCTTCCCTTCTTCATGTGCAAGGTACCTGAAAATGTCAAGCATGTAGTAGCCTCTCCACATCTCTTCTCTCAGCATCTTCAGCTGTCGAAGCATCGATTGGTTTGTGATGCATCTCCCTTCTGCCTCTTCCACGGTGATTAGAACCCGGAGCAGCATCTGTTCTAGTCTCTGTAGGCTTTCCACCTTGGACATTGGTGGCGTCGTTGAGTATTTGTTGATCAGGAAGGATATACATCTGCTAATAAGTTCACCTAAGGTAGCAGAGACTAGCCCCTCCATCTTGCAACCCTCCTCACAAGATAAAAAAAAGGAGGATAAGAATGTGTATGTTGTGTGTGGTGCTTGATCTGTTTGCGCCAAGTCTACCATCTCCGTTTCACCAAAAGGTTGGTTAAATAACTGTGGAGAAGGAAGTCAGGTCAGGACCTCATGCGTGCTTGTCCCTGCTATTGGCATATGAGAAAGGAACAGATAGCAGAATCATTTATTGTATCAGTCAATTAAACCTTGGATTGTAACATCTGTGCCATGTGATGACAAGGATAGGAGTTAAATTGCTGCATGGATTATCCTGTACTCTTGTACACATGATATGAGAGTTCTCAGAAATAGAACAATGCCGTGCTAATATGCTATTTTTGTAAAGCCTGTTTTGGATTTACATGAATTTTCCATTTTGGTCAAATTTAGCAGTTCACACTTCAGCAGCAGCAGCAATATCAGCATACAGTGTCATCTCTCATTGTACTGGACCAGGGACTCTGGCTTGGCATCGCTGACAAAATACAGGGAGACATCAAATTCAGTACCTATCCATGCTCCACTTGGTAAGCAACTTTTATGATGATTGGGTCCCAAACAGAGACATTCCTATTTGTGTACTCATTTTCGTCAATATGCTCCAGGTTAGCCAGCCATGCTGACCAAGTATTCAGGATATTTTACAGGTAATTCTGGTCTGGTCACTATCGAGCTAGTTGAGGGACAGCATATCGCAAATCAAAGGATGATCCAACAGCTAAACACACAAGGATGCTATGTTCTAGACACCTTCGTGCAGAAACTAGAACACTCTGTATTATATTTTACTACACTTGTCAATTTGTGTTGAGATGAGATTCTATGTGCATCTTCTACTGTTTGTTCATGTGCTTATATCATGTGTTTATTATAAAATGATAGATGCATGACATTGAGATGAGCTATTATAAACACTTCTCGATGGTTTTAATCCACGTAGAAGAGTCAGTATCTCAGTTGCAATTACTTTTTTTCCTAGTTTTATGTTCAAGTACTTAATGTAGATGCTTTTCACTGCAAATTGCAGGCGAAACTCATCACTCAGATCAACATCTTTCATGATCGACAGTCGACAGGCACCCTTTAAGGCCGACAACAACAGCCACGAAGAACCTACACAGCCTATGGTAAGTGCTAATATTAAAAGTTCATTGTCATGGGCTCAAGGCCTCAACTTGATATCCTGGTGCTGAGAAAAATTGGGTAGTATAACAATCAGTGGTCCAGGCAGATTTGGAACGACACCCTTATATCATACGTTGGCATTCCTGGATGGGTGCGTAACAATGAAACATTGCTCCCAAATCATCTTCTTTTGTGCGTATGTGATAAGAGTAACTTCGTCGGCTACATGCAAGGTCGAGTAGCAAAATTAGAATTAGAATTTGCGTATGGCTGGTCTTTAGGAATAGTATGATGACTAAAGAGGAAATAAAAAATGCAAATATTGTGACCAAACTGTTGACTATCTTCTGTTCCTACATATGCCCCTTGGACAAGTTTATCTAGAATATAGCAAACTGTGACTGTTAGTTTCAGGGCCAACCCTTTCAGTGCTTGCTTTGGCTGATGACAACTGGAATCTTGTGGTTTTTTGCTTGTAGACAGAGAGGGCCTTGTACTTCTGATGCTTCCTGGCTTCCCCAGTCGATCCTTTAGTCATTTTGCTGCTCACTTTCCAAGTTTCTTTTGTACCATCTGCCGTTTTTGTTAACTTTCTGCCTGTTTTCTTCTTGAAGGTGTATCAGCACCACGTGAGGGCATGGCTGGCTGGTCTTCGTGGAGAAGGGCAAGCAGAGTAAGATCATGGGCGTCCTCGAAGTCGACCGAGGATGCCGTGTCACACTGGCCGGACTCCCTACCTGCCAGCTTCGTTGTCACTGAACTAAATGGCAATGGTGTCGAGTGTGTGTTTCTGCAAGTACATACGTGGACAATTTCTGCGTGTCTCGCTTTGCCGACATGCACAGGTGTATAACACTTCGTGAAAATTTGTTGAATTTCTATCATTATGTTTTCCATCTCTAAACTAGTAAGCAAATAGTAGCATAGTTGAAATGACCAAGCCATCAGTTGGGTTATTTGTTCGGAAAATGGTTTATATCTCAGCACCCATGACAATTAGGCGCAGGAGGATGAAAGAATGTACTTTGCTGATTTCTTTTTAGATAATATACTTTACTGACTTTTGACACTACTAGCAAGTTATCCCTTCCTTCCGCTAACCTTAATTTGTGGCACAGGTTCGTTTTATTCTCCTATTGTTTATGCAATTCGCGCCAATATAAAAAACAATGGACTGCTCCCCATACGTGTGCTATGATGTAACTCAACGAGCCTGGACATATATGGCACCCGAGCTACATCTGGCTCTCTATTTTTCAAAAAGTAAAAAATAAGTTTTTAAAAACGGATATTCAATTCGGCTCCTATGTGCATATCCTTCCTATATTAAATTTTTTTTCGAAATGTCAAAAAATTATGACAACAAATTTCGCGCCTAAGTCACGACATTTTATGTGGGATCATAAAGTTTTGCGAAAAAACGACAATTTTTGTCTTGAAAAGCATTATTTTAGCACCGAAATTTATCTTTTTTTACACCGGCCGTATATAAAGTCGGTTTTCCGTGAAACGATTTTAGAAACACATAGGATGCGAAGATGTACGCACGGACATTTTTCTAGAAATTTTTAACATTCAAATTACGATTAAAATATATTTTAAGTAAAGAGTGCATCTACATCTGGATGCCAAAACGCTGCCCCCAAAAACGGAAACTTTAACAAAGAGTTATATACGCCCTGGGTACGCAAACTTGTCTTCTAGATGCAATTTCATACACAAACATGCAAATCGTGATCTCGCGGTACACAAACTTGCTAGTCTGAAACATTTCGGTCCATTAAAACACACTGGTTGCTAGGAGATGAATGCACTAAACAGTACAATCGAATACAAACGGTGTAAACTACCAATCCCCAAAGTTGTACAGATCCATGAACCATGTATGCGAGGTAAGTGTTGAAAATAATTTCAAGTAGTAGAATTCATCTGGCAATAAACAGTACAACAAATAATTTCAAGAGAGCATCGCGCTCTCCCTTTACTGGGTCAGCCTTCCACATGGGCGGGAGAGGGGATTAGCTGGCCCGTGGCCCATAACAGTTCAATACTCTCCTTTAAGATGGGTGATGAATATCTATCAGCGTCACCTTGTCACATGCCAAATTACAACCCTTTGTTTCAGACTATTTGTTAAGCAATGTGTAAACTGTTGTTCAGAGCTGACATGCGTAAGCCTGATGATCCCAGCATCAAGTTTCTCCTTAATGAAGAAACGATCAATTTTCACATGTTTTGTTCCATCATGTTGAACTGGGTTATTTACAATACTTATAACTGACTATTTGTCACACAACACCCTTAAAGATCCCTTTCTTAGAAATTTTAACTCGCTCAGTAGGTGCTTCACTCAGAGCATCTCACTCAACCCTTGAGATAAAGCTCTATGCTCTCAGCTTTTGATGTTGATCTAGACACAACTGTTTGTTTCTTACTTCTCAATGACACCAAATTTTCTCCCACCAATACATAATAGATTGATGTTGATTTTCTATTGTCTTGACAACCGGCGCAGTCAGAGTCACTTTAGCCATCAACCTCAAGATGTCCACCTTTTGCGAACCACACAACCCCTTAATTTTCCAGAGTACCCTTCAAGTATCTCATGATTCTATGCACTATATCAAGATGCCCACATCTTGACTCATGCATGTATCTTCTCACAACACCCATGGCGTATATAATGTCAGGCCTGATGTGTCACAAGTACAATAATCTCCAACCAGTTTATGATAATTTTCCTTATTCACTACCTCACCTGATTGTGCTGTCACTTGATGATTTTGTTCAATCGGGGTGGTTGTCGCACGGCATCCCATCATGCTCATGTTACTCAAGAGATCCAAGGTGTATTTCCGTTGGCATAGAGATATTTCTGTTGGCAACCTGAACACGAAAATTCACCCGAACTCATCATTATCTCAACTTCGAGGTAGAATTACAATTTCAATCAACTTGATCGAAAAGAGCGCAAGGATCCACCGATTGTCACTATCATCATCTTTGCAAGCTAGTAGAACGCAGTCTCCCCCTTATCATACCAATCGTCGGAGTCATCCTGACCATCACAGTTGAAAGAACAAGCTATGCCCGGATGTCGCCTAGAGGGGGGGGTGAATAGGCGATTAAAACTTTTTCTATTTAGAGGCTTGATAATTGCGGAATAAAACTAGGCGTTTAAATTAACAAGCCAACAACCTAATTACTAGGCTCACCTATGTGCACCAACAACTTATGCTAAGCAATACAAACAACAAGGTGATAGCAAGATATGAACTTCAAGCACGAAGGCTATCACAATGTAAATTGCATAAGTAAAGCTCGGGTATAGAAATAACCGAGGCACGCGGAGACGAGGATGTATTCCCGAGTTCCTCCTTGTTAAGGGAGTACGTCTCGTTGGAGGGGTGTGACCTCGCCACAAGAGGCCTACTCAAGATGCCACAAAGGCCTCACCCTATTCTCCGATGAACCTCACCCAAGGGATTGGTTCACCTTCCACTATCGGAATCCTTCAAGGCGGATTCCGGAGCCCTTTACAACTCTTCTTGGGGCACACACCCACAACTCAATTGGGGGCTCCCAAACTCGTGCCGAAGCTCCACAAGCGAAGACTTCGCGGCACCTCCAACCGTCTAGGGTACACAATGCACCCAAGAGGCAACAAGCTCTTGGGAACACAATGCACCCAAGAGTAACAAGCTTCTCAACCTTCAATCCCACGTATCCGTGGGGAACTCAAACCTATGCACCAAATGCAAAAGGCAAGAACACACTAAGTGGTCAAGTCCTTCACCCCAAAATCCAACCAAAGCAACTAATGCTATGGAGGGATTTAAGAGGAAGAACAAAGAGAAACACTAAGAACTCCAAAGTCTAGATCTACTAGGTTCCTCTCACTTAGAGAAGGAATGGATTGGTGGAATGGTAGATCTAGATCTCCTCTCTTGTTTCCCTAAAGATGGGCAAGAATCATAGGAGGGAAGTGGAGGAATCAAGCTCTCAAAGATGTGCAACAATGGAGGAGAGAGAGAGAGCAAAAGGTTCACCAAGAAGCCATTGAACCGTTGGGGAAGAAAACCCATTTAAATAGGAGCCCTGGGAATCTGGCCGTTGGGCACAAAATCCCGCAGGGCCGGTAGTACCGGCCCAAGGGGCGGTACTACCGCTCCAAGCAAAACTGCCCCAACGGCTCACTTCAGAGAAGAAAACCCGCAGGACCGGAAGTACCGCGGCGGGGGCCGGTACTTTCGGTGGGCCGGTAGTTCCGGGCCCACTTCCGGTCCAAAAGTTGGGAGACCCCGAGAAGTCCAGTGCCTGAAAAAATAAGCGGAAGTTCCTCCGGAACTTTCCACCGGAAGTAGGAGCGGAAGTACCGCTGTGGCCACCGGTACTTCCGGTGGCCCGGTACTACCGGTGCTACTTCCGGTGCAAAAAATCGGGGGAACCCAGGGAGTCCAGTACCCAGAAAAATAAGCGGCAGTAGGGCCGGAACTGGGCACCGGAAGTGCCCAGCGGTAGTACCGGTCCAGGGATCGGTACTTCCGGCCAGCAGAGAAAAACAGGCAAACCCTGAAACTGAATAACTTTTGCGTGGAAGCTCCGAATCGAGTGAATCCAATTTTGTTGGAAAGAGGACGACAAGAGCTTACCCTACAAAAACTGAAAATATTGAAACCAAGCAATGGAGATTTTGCTAAAAAATGGAAGAGTAAAACCTTCCGCATAGATGAACCGGCAAAATCTCCAAAACCGAAAACGTACAAGCTTTTCATCAAGACTCCGTTTTCTATGATCTTGGGCTTGTTTCAAAGATAAACACAAGCCCTACAAGATCATGCATATACACATCATAGTCTATCATGTGAGGAGGAAATCATAAGGAGAGAGTTTGACCTCTCGTGGAAGAGACAAACCGATAAAACCTCCGAAATCAAAAACGCAAGAAGATATTCATGAGATCCGTTTTTGATGAACTAGAGCTTGGTATGGAGATGAACACAAGCTCTATATTCTCACATGGATAAAAGCCAAATAAGAACCAATAAAGATGATTGCATGGATGCAAAGGTTTGAGCTCTCCACGAACGATACGATCACGATACTCGGTCGAGAGCCCCTCTTGATAGTACGGTATCTATCCTATAACCCGGTCTCTCACTAAACAACATGAGACCGGTAAAATAGAAACCCTACCAAGATCATACCTTTGCCTTGCGCAATAATCCACTTGAGGTCGATGAAGACGATCTTCATCTCCTCAAGACAAACCACCTTTCTTGATTTCACTTCGCTTGGTGAAGAATCACATGACGCTCCCCATACACCAAGATGGGGAAAGCACTCCTTCGGCATATCTTCACTTGGCCTTTCTCTCGATGACGAACACCTTGGCCTTGATCTTCTTCCCTAAACCTTGACTCCAACACATGGAGACAAGCAAGCTAATGGACACCTACAAATATAGCTCAATGCAAATATTAGTCCATAGAGATTGTCATTAATTACCAAAACCATGCATGGGATCAACCATGCACTTTCAATCTCCCCCATTTTGGTAATTGATGACAATCCCTTTTTAAGAGGGTTTATATAATGAATGGAGCATCCTTGCAAGACAAACGCGCAAGGATGCAAGCGCATGCATGGCAAATGCAACAAAAGCATAAAACCCAAATTCCCTTAAACCCTCTAAACTTCTCCCCCATTGGCATCGATTGCCGAAATGGGAAGAAAAATTTAGAGAGCCAATATAATATGAGTTCCTCCATAAAGGTGATGGCAATCCCTTTTAACGAATAAATTAGAGGAAATCAAACTATATTGAGGATCAAAAGATTGCAAAAAGAATGAAATCATTTTAAACATCTCCACAAAGGAGAAAAGCAATAAAAAAGATCCAAAGCGAGAGTTCTAAATAAAAACGGAGAAACTCCCCAATGTTCATGCACAAATAAGGAGTGCACAAATATGGTATCCTCACTCCCCAAAATTATCTAGAACACGCAACAAGTGCAAGAGTGCATAATGCAAAAGCAAATCATAGCACTTGCACCAAAGATGTGGTTGAGCCATAAGGAGATACCAATTTTCAAAAATTCATCGTAAGATAGGCCCAACCGAGACAAAAAGATCTTTTAAAGAAATATGTTCACACGCTTAGGGGTACCAATTGGAAACTAAAACCAATTGAAAATGCCAAAAGCTAGTGAGAGCATTTAGTCAAAAAAAATCAACATGCTCACCATGGTAGGCATGAAGTAAAAGATCTTCAAGAAATACATGAGTGTGCAAAGATACCAATGAACAATAAGACAAGCACTCATGAGACAAATTTGGAGCCGCCAAAGAATTATAGATGAAAAACAAGGTGGCTCGAGGAAATAGGATACCAACTAAAAGATGACCTCTCTCATATGTATAGGTTCCTTATTTAGACAAACCATTGAAGATATACATCCGCAAAGAAACATATACATACGAAATGGTCCGGGAAAAAGATAACAAGGTATCCAAAAGGAAGTCATAAATATACAAATGAGATTGTTGCTAAAAAGCATAGCACATAGCTCAAAATTATCTCATTGTATATAAATGAACTTCAAATATATCAAATGCATCACACATATCACTAAGGGAACAAGAGATAGTGAAGATGCTTTGATCTAGGCAACAAGTATCACAAACAAATAATATCAATTGAAGAAAAGGTTTTTGCAAATTCATCACACATATCACAAAGATATATTAAGTGAAGGAAAAAGCCAAAACCACAACTATTGCATATAAGAGCTTTCATGCCAAGAGGCAACCTACACAAGGTTGAATACTAGAAAGGTATGCATGGGATAGATACTTGTTACCGAGATGACATTGGTGATGAAGATGATGAGGGTGGGTTTATCATCAAAGCTTGACCCCGACACTCACACGGTGAGAACACTTTCCTTATGAATGAGGCAAGCATCCAATGCATCTCCATTGTACCTAAAACACAATTAGAGTACAAAATGGTTCCCAAACTCATTGGGTCCCATAGTAGTTAGATCAACTACAATATATAGGAAACACTCCACGTAAATATGTGCATATAGATATGAAATTGAATTTCATGCACATCTTAGCCGATTTAGGATTCGGTGGAGTATCCCCTATATATTGGAACTAAAAGGACTAGCATGCCATATAATATAAATGTTAAAGGATATACATACAAAGTCTTTCAAGATCCAAACGAGATACAATTTGGACAAAAACACCAAGTAAACCAAGAAGAGAGCACACGAGAGTGTGACACTAAAGGTTGTCCAAATTATATCAAACTCCAAATCAACACATGATTGAGGAAAAATCAAGTCAACAAATGATTGATTCCAAAACACATCAACACATGAAGTGTGATATCAAATAGGAATCAAATCAAACAACACATGATTGAAAGACACCAATTGAAAATAAGATACCAATTAAAACAAAAAATATCAACTAGGAGAAAAGATACCAAAAAGAGGGTGATACTTGACCGAAATCAAGTAAAGGGAAATAAGGCAAAAAGGTATCAAGACTCCCACAATAAATATTAATTGGAACAAATATCTATGGAGGAGATATTAAATTCCAATTAATACCAATTGAAGGTACCAACACAAGATAAAGAATCAAATGCCAATTGAGAGGATCAATAATTGATAGAAAGAATAGTGTTCTAAATAAAAGGAATGCTCCCCCAAGATTAATGCATTATCTTAGATATTTGCGTTTGAATACAAAATGCATGCACAAGGGATCATTACTCTCCATATTTTATCTAAAACACTAAACACTACCGATTGAAAGATAGGATCCATTCAAAAGGCAAGGAAGGCAATAGATAAAGCAAATCAACGCAAGAGCCAATGTGAAGATGGTCTACAAAATCCACCACAATTACTAGTATCACTTGTCATGGACAAGGAGTATATAGAGATATTTCTCGGTGGTATAAAGGAATGATGTACAAGACCAACTTCACCATAAACTAGCAAATGGCAAAAGATAGGAATTAAAACACCATATTTTTTTTAAAAGAGGTTTGTTGGTAGTTTCAATTATTCGAACCAACCGGCAAAGCCATGGTTAGAATAAAAGGAAACAAATGGTTTCTCACATAATATATGGAAATGCATATTAGAGAAAAACCACACCAAGCAAACTCACACAAACAAGAGCCAAAGAATAACCAAAAAGAAAATAGGAACTTGTTTGAGCAAACATGCCACATAGGAGAACGATAATTTGCAATATCAACTCTAAGTGGCAAACCTCAAATGTTCACATTTTTATGGGATTGTAATATGCACATAGCTTATTACTCCCCCATAATGTGATAATTCATTTTATTTTTAAACAAGAGGCAAATAAAACCAACTAGAGAAATTAATGGACATTATAGAATTTGAATTTCTCATGAATATGACATACCACATAGTAGCTAGATAATATTGAAATATCAATACTAGGTGGTGTGCCTCATGTATACACATTTTTAGGTTTGTGATGTGCACGAAGCACATCACTCCCCCAAAATGGGATAGTCCATTAATATCTCAAAGAGCCAAATGAAATCCACGCACGATTCAAAAAGCTCAACACACAAATTACACATACATGATACACAACTAACATACACAAGCTTGAGTAACAAGACTAGTAGGAAAGAAGCATATCACATACAAGCACATATTAGGAACAAGACTAACACATGCAAGGGAGCTAGCAACTTAATATATTATATGAGTTAAATGCAAGTTACCGCAAGGAGGAGGCATTGGATATGAGATAGAGCAATATATTCCAATTGACTTGGCTAGAGAAATAAAACCATGAAGATCCCTTAATTCTTCAAAAATAGCCAAGTCACCAATGTCCTCCACAAACACCTATTGATCAAGTTGAAGCTTGTTGGTCCCCAACCAAGTTGGGTCCTAAGAGATTAGTCACAATAGGCTTGGGAACCCAAATGGTGCTTTTCTTGCCACCACTTTGAGCTCCTACATACTTGGCAAACACATTGCCAACTCTATCCTTCCCAAGAGAATACACATCATTAATTATGATAGGGTTGGATGGGGTACCGTTAGTGCATGAAGAAGCAAAATGACCTTTGCCACGGCAAAGGTAGCAACACCGACTCTTCTTCTTCTTAATAGGCTCCTCAACTTGAGGAGCAATAACTTGAGTCTTCTTGGGAGGTGGCCTTTGTTCAACTCGTGGTTGAGCACGAGTTTGAACAAGAGGCCGCTTCCCTAGTTGCTTCTCACTAAGAGGCATCTTCTTCTTCATTGGGCAATCCCGAACATGGTGCCCTTCTAGCTTGCACTTGAAGCAAGTGATCTTGGCCGGATTCTTGACTTGAACTTGGCCCTTCTTCTTCTTCTCAACCTTGGACTTGTTCTTGATGTTGGAGTTGAATCCAAGTCCACTCTTGTCATTTGGGGATTGTTGCACACTCAACATGTTGTCAAGTGCACTCTTCCCCTCATGACGCTTAGCTTGGGCCTTGAGCTCTCCTCTTTTCTCTACATGGTTAGTGACAACACAAGTACTAGAGGAGGTAGATGCATCATTGTTAGAGCAACAAGGCAAAGCAAGTAATTCATCACAAGATGTACCAACATTTTTAGTGGATGAACTACTAGGACTAGCACATGGCATTTTAGCATTTTTAGTTATGGTTGTGCTATTATCCACATGAGGCTCACAAGATGTTACCTTTGTAGTGACGGCCTCATGAGCCAACTTTAGACTAGCATAGGAAGCTAGAAGATCATCATTAGAGCTAGATAGTTTTTTATGACTTTCTTCCAACTCCCTATACTTGCTAGTTAGCAACTCAAGTTGAGCCCTTAGCTCAACGTTCTCCTTCAAAGTAGATGCTTCACAAGAAATGGAGTTAGTAGCACAAGCATCATTAGCATTAGGAATAGAAGAAGAAAGCTTAGCAAGCTCTTCATTTAATTTAGCATTTTCATTTTTCGTGACCTTATATTTAGCAATGGCATGGTCACGTTCTTCAATGATTTTAGCAATTATATCATTATGAGACTCCTCGATAGATTCTAGTTTCTCCTCTAGAGAAGCACGAGTCTCTTGCTCTTCCACAAGAGCATCTTCTAATGATGCTTTCTCCATAGCATCATCTCTTTCGATCTTACCTTTTTCTTCAAGGCTTGCTTCCAAGGCCTCAATAGTTTGCCCACGCTCAATAAGAGTGCTCATGATTTCAAAGAGTTTAGCTTGGGCACTTTTATTACTAGGAAGGGCTTTGAGAATCATTAGACCTTTATTTTGAAGCCTAGCATTAATTTTTTCAATATCATCTTCTTCATCATTATTATCATCATCATTATTATCATTGCTAGAAGAAGATTTAGCCATAAGGCAATAAGTGATGGATGAAGAAGAGCAATTAATTTTTGAACTACTCAAGTTCACATCTTGTTGCATAGCAAATTGGGTTTCCTCTACATTATTGTTCATGCAAGAGTTAGAGGAGACACAAGCATTTTTATCATGGCAACAAGATAAAGCAAGCATATCATCATTAGGTTTATCTAAGCAATTTTTGGATGATATACAAGGACTATCAACACTAGCATGTATGACATTTGGAGTGCTAGAAGAGTTTAAGTCCAAAGATGAAGCATTGCAATAAGATAGAGATAATTGATCATCAACAACGAGCTCACTATCCAAATTGCAAAGCCTATCACTACTCACCATTACATTGGATTGTGGCTTACCACATTTTGGTGAAGTAGACGAAGACGAGAACTCGTCACGGCCGGAGGTGGAGGGAGAACAATCATCCTCAATAGTCATGGACTTGCCGTATTTTTCTTGAAGCTTGGTCCACAAATCATGAACGTCACGGGGAGGCATGATTGACTCAAACACGCCTACACTCACAAACTTGCAAAACTCGTTAGATGCTAGAGCATCTAGATATAAGTTTTTCTCATCCTCTAAAGTCCTACTTTCGTAGTCCTTTGAAGGAGAAAAACCTATATCTAGGATCCGCTCAATATTGGGGTCCAAGACCCGTAAGTGATTAAGCATATGAGTTTTCCAAACATTAAAATTAGTGCCATTAAATCTAAATAAGGAATTGTGCACTAAACCACTAGACGACATCTTTACTCTCTAGGCGGTAAAGCCAAACAAGAGAGACGAGGCTCTGATACCAATTGAAAGAACAAGCTATGCCCGGATGTCGCCTAGAGGGGGGGGTGAATAGGCGATTAAAACTTTTTCTATTTAGAGGCTTGATAATTGCGGAATAAAACTAGGTGTTTAAATTAACAAGCCAACAACCTAATTACTAGGCTCACCTATGTGCACCAACAACTTATGCTAAGCAATACAAACAACAAGGTGATAGCAAGATATGAACTTCAAGCACGAAGGCTATCACAATGTAAATTGCATAAGTAAAGCTCGGGTATAGAAATAACCGAGGCACGCGGAGACGAGGATGTATTCCCGAGTTCCTCCTTGTTAAGGGAGTACGTCTCGTTGGAGGGGTGTGAGCTCGCCACAAGAGGCCTACTCAAGATGCCACAAAGGCCTCACCCTATTCTCCGATGAACCTCACCCAAGGGATTGGTTCACCTTCCACTATCGGAATCCTTCAAGGCGGATTCCGGAGCCCTTTACAACTCTTCTTGGGGCACACACCCACAACTCAATTGGGGGCTCCCAAACTCGTGCCGAAGCTCCACAAGCGAAGACTTCGCGGCACCTCCAACCGTCTAGGGTACACAATGCACCCAAGAGGCAACAAGCTCTTGGGAACACAATGCACCCAAGAGTAACAAGCTTCTCAACCTTCAATCCCACGTATCACCGTGGGGAACTCAAACCTATGCACCAAATGCAAAAGGCAAGAACACACTAAGTGGTCAAGTCCTTCACCCCAAAATCCAACCAAAGCAACTAATGCTATGGAGGGATTTAAGAGGAAGAACAAAGAGAAACACTAAGAACTCCAAAGTCTAGATCTACTAGGTTCCTCTCACTTAGAGAAGGAATGGATTGGTGGAATGGTAGATCTAGATCTCCTCTCTTGTTTCCCTAAAGATGGGCAAGAATCATAGGAGGGAAGTGGAGGAATCAAGCTCTCAAAGATGTGCAACAATGGAGGAGAGAGAGAGCAAAAGGTTCACCAAGAAGCCATTGAACCGTTGGGGAAGAAAACCCATTTAAATAGGAGCCCTGGGAATCTGGCCGTTGGGCACAAAATCCCGCAGGGCCGGTAGTACCGGCCCAAGGGGCGGTACTACCGCTCCAAGCAAAACTGCCCCAACGGCTCACTTCAGAGAAGAAAACCCGCAGGACCGGAAGTACCGCGGCGGGGGCCGGTACTTCCGGTGGGCCGGTAGTTCCGGGCCCACTTCCGGTCCAAAAGTTGGGAGACCCCGAGAAGTCCAGTGCCTGAAAAAATAAGCGGAAGTTCCTCCGGAACTTTCCACCGGAAGTAGGAGCGGAAGTACCGCTGTGGCCACCGGTACTTCCGGTGGCCCGGTACTACCGGTGCTACTTCCGGTGCAAAAATTCGGGGGAACCCAGGGAGTCCAGTACCCAGAAAAATAAGCGGCAGTAGGGCCGGAACTGGGCACCGGAAGTGCCCAGCGGTAGTACCGGTCCAGGGACCGGTACTTCCGGCCAGCAGAGAAAAACAGGCAAACCCTGAAACTGAATAACTTTTGCGTGGCAACTCCGAATCGAGTGAATCCAATTTTGTTGGAAAGAGGACGACAAGAGCTACCCTACAAAAAGTAAAAATATTGAAACCAAGCAATGGAGATTGTGCAAAGGGATGGAATGGTGAAACCTTTCCAAGCGGATGGACCGGCAAAATCTCCAACACCGAAAACGCACAAGCTTTTCATCAAGACTCCGTTTTCTATGATCTTGGGCTTGTTTCGAAGATAATCACAAGCCCTACAAGATCATGCATATACACATCATAGTCTATCATGTGAGGAGGAAAACATAAGGAGAGAGTTTGACCTCTCGTAGAAGAGACAAACCGGTAAAACCTCCGATATCAAAAACGCAAGAAGATATACATGAGATCCGTTTTTGATGAACTAGAGCTTGGTATGGAGATGAACACAAGCTCTAAATTCTCACATGGATAAAAGCCATAAGAACCAATAAAGATGATTGCATGGATGCAAAGGTTTGAGCTCTCCACGAACGATACGATCACGATACTCGGTCGAGAGCCCCTCTTGATAGTACGGCTATCTATCCTATAACCCGGTCTCTCACTAAACAACATGAGACCGGTAAAATAGAAACCCTATCAAGATCATACCTTTGCCTTGCGCATAAATCCACTTGAGGTCGAAGAAGAAGATCTTCATCTCCTCAAGACGAACCACCTTTCTTGATCGCGCCTTGCTTGGTGAAGATTCACATGACGCTCCCCCATACACCAAGATGGGGAAAGCACTCCTTCGGCATATCTTCACTTGGCCTTTCTCTCGATGACGAACACCTTGGCCTTGATCTTCTTCCCTAAACCTTGACTCCAACACATGGAGACAAGCAAGCTAATGGACACCTACAAATATAGCTCAATGCAAATATTAGTCCATAGAGATTGTCATTAATTACCAAAACCATGCATGGGGGCAACCATGCACTCTTCGCTGCAGCTTTGATGGAATGTCCGTCTTCAAAATTGCCGACTTGAACAATCTCTTTGCTTAACGATTCGATCTCATCAGCTTTATTGTGTACCTGTCCGTCTTTGGATGAGTCGGCTTGAGGTAGTCGATTCAACTCTTGATTGCCGTCAAGTCCAGTTTGTGCCAACTGATCATCAGCTTGTGTCCCACCAACTTCCGATCGTCCTTGAATGGCCGATTGTGCAGTTTGATGATGCACGTTGCAGCTTTGAATACTCTGCTCGCACGAATCCTGGATTCGTCCTTCTCCTGACGACTCGGCATAGTGATCATCTATGATAATTGGATTAGCCAGCGATGCACCGACAATGTGATCATCTACGCCCGGACTGAAGGTACACTGCCCGTATTGTAGCCGATAATGTGATACCTGCTTCGGAATTAAGCAACCGAGCGGTGCCGGCTTAATGTCACCCGACTCGGCTTTGCATCGTTTTTCATCCTCCTTTTCCGATGCTCTTGAATCGGTTATTTGGAGATGCTGAGAACCTGGCTTTATGTTTCTGCAATCAAAATAATTACAGAATATACGTCTCATCTGAGACCAAATGTTAGCCAGGCACGTAACAAGCAAAGTTGTCCATATGAATATAAAATTTAGCCGGCATGACGGTAACAACTTTGGTTGTGATAAATTGTCACTATTAGCCTCTATGATTGGTATCATATGTTGACCGACATGATTAGTGACAAGATTATTCCTAACAAACAAATTACTCATCTCGATCGGTCTTTCAAAGTTAACTAGAATCAAGCTAGTAGATGCATCAACAATATAAAGTTGACCTGATCGAAAGACAAGTAAACTGTCGGCTAGGTGTACCTCTTCGAAGACGTTGGGAGAACTCGATAGTGGCACAATAGGAACAATGCTTTGCTCCGTCTCTGGATAACTCTCCAACGCTTCGACTTCCTCTTCTGGATCCCGTGTCGCGTCTCCTGTACGCTCTTCATTAACCGAACATTGTCCGGCTTTATCATCTTTGGCACGGAACTCACAGGGTAGCAGGTATGCCTCCTCGCCTCCAGAAAAGTCGAACACGGCAGGATCGCATTGCTCGCCATGCTCCAGTTTGACGAACTCTTTCTCTATCGGCTCGATGGACTCGGCTCGTGTGTCTGACTCGGCATTACCCGAACTGCTGGGTTCGGCTTCCGCTAAGTCGACTATGCCTGCCGAGTCGATCTCGAGCTGTTGATTGGACTCGGCACATGCAATTCCGAACCTGGCTTCTGCCGACTTGACCGTACTAGCCGAATCAACCTCTTCCTGGTTGGCTCGCAGAGATTCGTCTACTTGCTTTGGTAACGCAGAGGATTCAGCATGATTGCTGCATGGGGGTACGGACTTGGCAATATCCTTTTCGAACTCGTTAAACATCTGCAAGTCTTCCTCCTCACGCTTCTTCTTGAGTGCTTCGAACTCCTCTCTGCACTTCCTTCTGATAACTTCATAGCCTTGACGTTGTTCGTCGGATAATTGCTCCCAAGTTGGCGTAGTAAAGTCACCGGTGTTAGCTGCGGCATCTTCAGATTTCATGGACTCGACGAAGGACTCGCCATTAGCCGACTTCTTCGATCCGGCATTGACCAAGCAGGTCGAGTCAATCTCCTTTTGTTGTTTGTCCTGCAGCGTTTCCTCTTTTGTGCTGCATGAAGGAGTTAGTTTGATTTCTTCAAGTTTCCTTTCCTCCTCTTCACGCATCTTCTTATGCGCCTCAAAATCTCTCAGGTGTTTGGCCTTCTACTCATCATAGGATTGCCTCCCGACTCCTTTGAAATATTTCGGCAATGGTGTGCCGAAATTTTGCATTGGTGACTGGGAGGTACTATTGGCCGCAATAACCTGAGCCGACACCTGTACTCCTGTAGAATCTCTATATAACCGGCCATGGCCATGAAGGTAAGCCGATTCCTGAAAACCACTAGTTGCATATGGCACCGAGTAATTAATCTCATGAGGCAATGTGTAAGTTGGCTGAGAGTAACCGGCCAAATAGCTCTTAGAAGCGTACCCGATTTCCCCATCCATCGGCCTATTTGGGGATGATCCCGCATACTGTGAGTCGGCAGCCGATGAATAAAACTGTGAGACATCTTCTAGCCTGTGAAGTGTCCCATGTTGATCGATCGAGTACTTAATGTTATTCATCGGCCTATAATCTGGGGCAGCCGATGCATAAGAACTCGGATCTATTTGTCGTGTGTAGACAAGGCGGTCCTCTATCGACTTCTGCTCATAGCTATATTGAAGATAACTAGAGCTAGCCGATATAGTATGCCCAACCGCACCGACGCAAGGGCTATTTGCATCGACGTAATTTGATTGATGATACATGTTACCTTTGTAGATTGTCGCCTCTTGATGCGCTCCTAATTGCAAGAACGGGTTGTAGATCGTTTGACGCTTCGTCCCCAAGCGGAGTCGCCAAAAAGTGTGTTGCGCTTTAAACGGGGCCCCACACTCGCAAATCGGGAGTCGCCAAGGTGTTTGATCAACCACACCTAAGATCCGGGTACCTTGACGCCGAGGGTGATGCACCGCAGCTCACGTCGAAGGAGATCCGTCCGGAAGCGCGATACGCAGGACATCCGGCGGATGCTTTTTAGACCCGAAGCCCCGCTCACCCGGGAGGGACCCCGTCTGGGCTCGCGGTGACTATGGGATGCTCTGGGTCGGCCTGACCGCCCCTAGAGCCTTGTGGCTTCGTAGATCGCCGGCATAGCTAACTACGGAGGAATGAGAAAGAAAGGTACAAGGGTAAAGGAGATGAACTCGAAAAGTGTGATAGTTTGATAGATTCGATTGGTGTTGTTCCATCGGCCACCACCTCTCACATATATATGAGGCGGCTGGTCTTCCCGTGCAAGCATAGGACTCATTTAGGCTTTCCTTACAAGAAAAGTACATCAATTCCCGTCCTAAACCCTAATCCTAGTCCAAGTCGAACTCCTGTCCAGATTCGCAGCTCCTCCTGTCCTTCTTCTTGCCGTGGACGCTAAAGTCACATATTAATCGGATGGATATGGGCCAAAGACCAAACTTGTACGTCTCGACGAGGCGAACAACTCCCGCGATGATCATTTTTTCATCTGAAGCCGTCTTGACTACTATCCGTGTCAATCTTTGTCTACTGGTCAAAATCTACATGTGACAGGTTAAGCCGGCCGGTCTCCATCATGGCTCCGTACGTTGCACCTTAACCTGGATTGCGATGACTCCAAAATTATAGCTGTAGGCCCTGACGATACGCACAATTTCCGTGTTAAGCACTCCTCCATATGAGGTATCCTTCATGGCGCCATAGTACGAGTTAAGGTCCTTCCCGGCATATCGTCTTTCCTGGGTGCTGTCTTTGCCGGGTTGCCAAGCCTTCCCGGGTCCTTGAGCAACCTCAATCGGCTAACAAGCCTGATTATAGCACGACTCGACTCCATATAGAAATGACGGAGGGCCTTCTTTCTGAGATATGATGACATGCCGGCTTGGCGGCACATTGGCTTGATGACGGGATGCTGGCCTGAATAAGCCGGTAAATCTCGACGTCTTGGCATGGACATGTTAGGTAGCACGCCGACTTCTCCTCTAGGACGAACTCGGCAATGCCGGCTCAATGATAAGCTGGCCTGTGACCCCCCTGGGACATGAAATGCAGCCCCCGGGACAAACCCGACTCCTTAGATAATGCCGGCTCCTGGACGATGCCGACTCCTGGTAAAATGCCGGCGCCTTGATGATGTCCGTCTCCTCGAACAATGCCAGCTCATGGATGATGGCCGGCTCCTGGGACAACCAGCTCTTGGGAGAATGCTGGTAATTGCCGACTCCCGGGAGAATATCGGCTTCTTGGGTGACCGGCTTCTGGATGACCAAATGCCGGGTCCTGGGACATGGTGACCTGCATCCTGTGGCTTGCCGATTGGGACATATCTTGTCTCCTTCCTCTTTGTCCATGTCTTGGGGTCCTCCTGAGTGCGTCTCGCCTAAACCAAGGACATCCAGGGTCAAACTGGCTAGGTGACAAAAATGGGTGCGAACACTTTTGAAAGGCCTTCTGTTGAAGATCGCATCTCACTATAGCAAGAGAAACAGTCACCCGTCAGCCACTTATGCAATACAAGTTGCATGTCAGTCGTGGAACCGGTCTCTCGTACGCGGACGAGTAAAGTTGGTCCGGGCCGCTTCAATCTCACCATACCGTCGAGATACAAAATGCACGTGGGAAGGTAGCAACAAAAACACCAACGCCCATAACTCCTTGTGTTTTAATCGCACCAACATCTACGAATAGATCTAGGCTCTGATACCACTTGAAGGGGTCGTTGCATAGAAAGCAAAAAAAATTCTACGAGACAAGCGGAAGAAACCCCCACGATCTAGATCTACTAGATGTAAGTAGCGAAGTAGAGATCCAATCTCTTACCCTTGAAGATCGAACAAACGCGTTTTGTCGGTGTAGGGGTTGGCTAGTCGATCCCCGCAACTAGACTCGTCTAGTCGCGAGGAGATGTATTATCCACGCGATCCAATCCAATGAAGCACCGCACGAGCAGCACCTCCGCGGTATCCACACGTACGGCTCGATGTAGACTCCGCCTTCTTGATCCCGCAAGCAAGGAGGGAGTGGCTAGATGGATCTCAGCAGCACGACGGTGTGGTGGTGTTGATGGTGGAGTTCTCCCACGGACAAGGCTTCGCCAAGCCGTGCAAGAGGGAGAGGAGGAGGTGGCGCGGCACTGGAGGTGGGGTGCGGCTAGGGCAGGGCCTGCTCTAGGCTGTGTCGCACCCCCCTTTATATAGGTGGAGGGCAAGGGGGAACCCTAGGGCCGGCTGGCCTAGGGCTTGCTTGGCCCCCAAGCCAGCCGAGTCCCTTAGGGATTCGGCCTTCCCTTGCCTTCTTTGACCGGTTGGGCCATGGGCTGGTGCGGCCAGCCCATTAAGCCTGCTGCACCACCCATTGGTCCATGTGGGCCCCATACGACAGGTGGGCCCACTTGTAGACTCCTCTAGAACCTTCTAGAACTTTCCGGTACCCTGTCGGAATATTCCGGAACCTTTCCGACACCTCCGGAAACCACTTTCCTTATATGAATCTTATTCTCCAGACTCTTCCGGATCTCCTCGTGACGTCTAGGATCTCATCCGAGACTCCGAATCGCCATTCATTCATTTCATCAATTTATCTCATCGCAAACCCTAGCTACATCGGAGCGTTAAGTGTGTGACCCTACGGGTTCGAGAACGTACAAACATGATCCGATCAATAATCAATAGCGGGACCGGGATGTCCATATTGACTCCTACACATTTAACAAAGATCTCTATCAGTTGAACCACGATGCCGGAGATTCAATTAATCTCATATACGATTCCCTTTGTCTCATGATATTTTACTTGCCCGAGATTTGATCGTCGATATCCCCATATCTAGTTTAATCTCGTTACCCGGAAAGTTCTCTTTACTCGACCATAATATAGGATCTCCGTGATTACCACTTAATCACATGTTTGCAAACTTTATGATGCTATATTACCGAGAAGGCGTAGAGATATCTTCTCCGTCACATGGAGGGACAAATCCCACTCTTGATACGTGTCACCCAACAACTTACCATCGGAGATACCTGAAAGCCATCTTTATAATCACCCAGTCACGAAGCGATGTTTGATGTCCCCAAAGTAATCCTCCGGTAAACGGGAGTGACATAATCTCATGGTCTAAGGAAACTATACATGGAGTGGCAATGAAACTGTGTGACACGATCAATTTCAACTCTTTATTATTGGGTCTTATCCATCACATCATTCTCCTAATGATTGACTCCATTATCAAGTGACTGTAACAAGTCCATGGTCAGGAAACCTTAACCGTCTCTTGACTAACGAACTAGTCCAGTAGAGGCTTACTAGGGACACTGGGTTGTTTATATTCCACACATGTATTATGTTTCCGGTTAATACAATTATAGCATGGATAATAAACATTTATCATAAACATGAATATGCTAATAAACCATTTTATTATTGCCTCTAGGCCATATTCCCAACAATTCCTTCTATCTTTGAGTTCTCGACATTATTGAACACAAACATACATCCATTTTCCGATTGCACATCCAGCGATCTCCCGTGCCCTGCTTCGATCTTGTTCACTTGCTTGTGATCTGCCGGCCCTCTGCGCTCCCGACGAGTGGTACGAGCAATCTTCTCCATCTCGAGCTTGACAGTGAGCTGGGATTCGATCTTGCCGAGAATCGAGGCGGAAGGTCGTGCCCAAGCTATCTTTCGAGATACGACCAATTGCCTGATTCCCACAAACGACGCCAACTATCAGTGGCCTAAATTGCCACACAACGAGGGGTGTCCCGGTTTGGGTTGTGATGCCATCTGAGGAACACCTACATATGGGGGTCGGGACGCCCGCGACCTTCACCGCTTACAGAGTAAACATGCCGGCTAGGTGTTTAGTGACAATGGCATTCACAATTTTTCATGTATGAATAATTCACACGCTTAGTCATTTTCCGTAGCACACAGTTAGGCCCGTGCAAGGTGACGGTTCACCTCCAGTGCTGATGACCTCTCTGCTCCTCCCTCCGCGACACCTAGTTGGAGACCCCGCAGACACCTGGTCGGAGTCGATCTTGCCCACATGTACCCGTAAGCTAGCACCCCCATCCCTGACTGCGACGAAGGATGCTTGGATGGTGATCAAGGCTTTAATTTTGGCTTTCTGGCCAATATTTTCATATGATCATGTTTACTAGCCAACTCTAATTCAGTTCGCCCCCCACAATTTATTTGCAGATTTAGTTACTAGCTCTGCTCTGAAATATAAGACATTTTGATAGGTCAAATGGTCTAGCAAAACGTTTTATATTTTGGAACGGAGTTAGTAGCTGTTCAGGAAACACCTTTTTTATGACATGTTCAGGAAACACTTCTTGGTGGCTAGGCAATGTCTTGGTGATATTGCCTTAGCTTGAAAGTCTTTCAGGGTTGCACTCAACCATGTTTTTTTTTTTGAACAGGGGAAAGGCCCAGAAGGGACTAGTACTGCAATATATTCACCTTGGGTGGAGTACAGATTACAAGCAGGACCCCATAAGAAACTAGAATTACAAAACAGTCCTGGATATTAGCACAAAGGACCCTGACACATAAATCAGAAAAGCGATCAAGTCCTTTTTCTCCACCACCGCAACAAGGACACCATCGCCGGCCGCCTTCCTTCTTGCCGAGGACAAGGCCACTTGGGAGAGGAAAGGCGATGAACGCCATTGGGGATCCGTCGAAAGGCCTGGAGCAGCTGCCTTCTCAGCCAGAAGTCATGGCGGCAGAACGAGGCCACCACGTAATGATCTCCATCCTGCAGCGAAAATTCCCCTTGAAGCTCCAGGTCCAGCCACCTTCCTCTATCTTCCGCCACCTCGCCAACGAGAAAGCATCCAGTCCTCAAGTTTCAGCACGTAACCACCAGGCTTATTGACAGAGATATCCGCCGCTTCCTGCCCCATCCCATATGGCTCCGCCCATTGGAGCACCGGGACGAGGAGGAGAACAGCAAGGTCGCGTTGGATCCGGCCGGAGGGATCCCGCGCGTCTCTCCCGGCAAGACTCCGAACTCTGGCATAGCGCCAACAACTAGCATAAAGCCAAACTACACTACTTCTACCTTTATTTAGCATACTAACTACTCTACAAGCTCCGGCACCTCGCCTCAGCCTTACCCCGCCGGCATCGCCGCCGAGGACGGCGTTGGGTCGGCCCGGATCACCGGATCTGGCTCTCAGGAACTGTAGCTTCGCCAGAGAGGAGGAAGGGAAAGGAAAGACGTCTCGCCCAGAGTTAAGCACAGTCCACTCAACCATGTCCACCGACCGATGGGCGACCGTGGCAGAAACGGAGTCTGGAAAGCGTCCGGCGCGCCTGGAACAGAAAAGAAAACTCGTACCAGAAAACCGAAGGAAAGAAAAAGAAAATCCTAGGGCAGGTCACGCGCACGCCACCCAAATTCCCCGCAGCCCTGCGCTTTCGTCCGCCGCCCCATCTCAGCCACCGCCGCCGCTGGCGGCGAGCTGCGGCGGACCAGAATTCGCCAAGGTGCTCTCCGTTCGGCCGCCGAATCAGGCCCCGAGGGGAAAAGGAATAATAAGAGAGGGAAGGGGCAAGCCGGCCATTCCCGTCTGATCGGAAGCGCCGGCGAAGCAACCCGCTGATGCGGCGCCCATGGCCTCGGCGCTGCTCTCCTACATCCAAAGCATATGGCCGCTCTCCGCTCTCCTGAAGGAGGACGACCTGAGCGCGTCCGCGCGGCTGGTGCGGACGCTCGCCGTGCCGGAGGAGACGAAGCAGTTCGTCTTCGCGCTCCGGGACCCCGAATCGCAGGGCCTGATCTACATACTCGCGGCGCAGAATCTGTCCGAGCAGTCCGCCTCGGACGCCGGCCATCTGATCAGGGCGGTTCGCCCCAAGGCCGTGATCACCCAGGTCGCGCACACGGAGGTCGACGACGTCTGGATCGAGGAGGAGTGCCTGGCCGAAGGTGGAGCAGGCGGCGTGCCGGCCTCGCCGTTCCAGGTCATCAAGAGGTGCGTCACGGAGAAGAAGAGCAAAGAACACTATGTGAAATCTGCCGCTTGCCAGGTTCTGCAGGAGATCTTCGGGGTCGGGTTCTACGGCCACCTGTTGGCTGCCAAGAGAGCCGCGGAGGAGACAGAGTCACATTTTCTCTTGCTCGGCTCTCCGTATGAGAAGAACTGCAATGGGGATGGATCAAGCAACGAAAACAGTATGGACGATAGCTCAGCTCAGGACTCGAAGACAAGCTGCTCGCGCCCTCAGACTGCCGTGGATGATAACTCTGGACTGCAATTACAGGCTAGCTGCTTGCTCCCTCAGAGTGCCACTTCAGCATCGAGCTCCCATGTTAGGAAGATATGCCTTGTTGATGATTATGGAAGACAGATCCTGAAGTCGCTAGCTCCAACTGCTAACTTGTTGTTGTCCCAAGCTATCTCTTCCAATGCTGTTACGGAGTGCAGACTGTCAGAATGTAAGCCAGCCGACGGATATGAGCCTCCACTTTTTGCGCAGACTGTCTACCCTTTGCTCGCCGATCTTTATGCTATATTTATCGACACTCCGTCAATTGGGAAGGCTATGGCTTCTGTGCAGGTGGTGCTCACTCAAGTTCACAAGGGGAAGCCTGTTTGCAGTGAAATGTTATCTGATGTATATGCATTTGGAATTGCAATAGAGGCTCTCAGAATATGTTTAAACAATGCAGGAAGATGCCACATTGATACCAGACATAATAATGGTTCGGAAAAGTTGGATTTTGCAGAACTCCCTTCTGAGGAGAAGTGCCACATTCTTCTTGTTCAAGCACTCAGAAGTCAACTAAGGGAGTTCGGCTCTGTGGTAGCTGTAGTTGATGCCAGCTGCTTAGCTGGAATAAGGAGACACTGGAACACTCCTGTTCCTTTAGAGATCACACAATTAGCTGGCAATTGCTTCAGTCATTATGGCAACAAAAATGACAGCGATAACGGTGAGCTGCCATTGGACGGCACTGATAAAAAGAGTTGGATAGCTGAGAAACCTGTGGTTGCAGTTGGTGCAGGAGGAACAGCAATTCTTGGTTTTTCGTCATTGTCAGCAACTTTTCAGGCTTCTGCTGTTTTTAAGTTGGCTCCCTATAAAACTCCAGTGGTTTTAAAGTATGGCTTAATGAAGCTGCAAAGACATGCCGGCATTGTATTAAGCAAGATCCTCTCTCATGGGGTTGCTGGTGCTAGTTCGAAGTCATCAGCTTTACAGTTCACGGCTTCAGCGGAGAAGATTCGAGCTATGACACACACTGTAATATCATCAGCAGAGGGAACTAGCTTGTTGGCGATGCGGACATCGTTCTATGAAATAATGCAAAAGAGGCACAACCGGCCTTTCAGAATAACTCCTTGGGCAACATTTTGTTTTAGCATGGTTGCATGTGCTGGCCTTGTGCAGCACGGTGATGGGATCGAGTGTGCTGCTGCGGCTGCACCTTCTGTCCCCATGATTGCATCCCTGGGGCGTGGTCTTGAGAGCTTGCGTGTCACATCACAAGAAGCCAGGCAAACGAAGGGCCAAAATGTGAAGGAAGCTTTGCTAACATTCTTGAGCAGCTTAAAGAAATCAGTAAAATAAAGGCGCAATAATGTACAAATGAAACTGTATAGATTTCACCATGCAATTTTGTCATTAGGCCGAGCTTTCCTTACCATCTGTACAGTGCATTATTCTTGTTTTTACTGATATAAAGAAATTCTCATGGTGTGCTATTGTGTGCCCTTCTTGGTTGGGCTTAGCTAGTGGAAACCAGATTGCATAATTTGTGTTTGACATTCTGTACATTAAAGTACAGAACATTCTTGAGCAGCTTAAAGAAATCAGTAAAGTAAAGGCACAATAATGTACAAATGAAACTGTATAGATTTCATCATGCAATTTTGTCATTAGGCTGAGCTTTCCTACCGTGTGTACAGTACATTCTTCTTCTTTTTACTGATATAATGAAATTCGCATGGTATGCTATTGTGTGCACTTCTTGGTTGAGCTTAGAGAGTGGAAACCAGATTGGATAATTTGTGTTTGACATTCTGTACATTAAAGTACATAATATAATTTTCTGTTACATGTCAATAGCAACATAAGAGTTGGTGACTTTACTTATTCTATTTGCCATTTTTCTTCTTCTGAGATCATATTTACCATCTGTTTGTCTTGTGCGTAGTCGCATTTCTGATTGCCTCTTTGTATTCGCTCACTATACATTTCAAGCTTAACCAGGCATATTTGATTGCATAGATCTTCTGTTTACTCATTGTTAATCTTGAGCCAAGGAAAAGTAGACAGCAGTATCCATTTCCTATGCATTTAATGATATACATCCTTGCATATAGACATCTGGTCTCACGATTACAAATCAACTTGAGAAACAAGAACCACCCTCGTGATCTCTTAGCTGCTAAGGGGCCTCCCCCAGCTAAACAGTCCGTTCACATATTTGTTCATACTGTAGCCGGTTTGAGTGTGAGAAAATCAGAAATTTGGTTTGTGTAGAAATCTGGCTGGATCGTATTGTCGGGGCTCTGAAGCATCTGCTCAGAAGTCACACCTGCATAAGGCAACCAACCACTCTTAGTGCCGATGCAAAATCAGCAGAGCAAGTACTGTGAGCTCAAGGTGAATAGTATGACCAAAGATACCTGAGAGAACCAGAAGAGTTTTGCAGCCTCCGTTTTGCCCAAAGAGAACGTCGGTATCCAAACGGTCACCTACCATGCATATCTGAGATGTTTTGATTCCAAACCTGCCACCAGAGAAGAAGAAAAGGTAAAACATCTCAAAACTATTCTTAGTCATCAGCTGTCTGATCCACACATTCTCCCTTGTAGATTTCTTGAAAAGGAGACATGACACTGGACTACTGGTGCTGGGGCATTTAGCCTCTTACTTCTTTGCCAGGTAGTCCATCATGAATGTCGACGGCTTCCCAACAACGAGCGGTTCTTGTTTGGTTGAACCAAGAACAGCACCGACCATCGACCCGCCACCTGAGCAAGACATAAATTTCATGATTTAAGCAAGGGGCGATGGTATGTTTTTCTGCACAGTATTTAGAAAGAGCCGGACTGCCTGACTAACCTGCCCACTCTTGGGCATCAGTGAGATGGGTGACAGCGTCCCTGTTTGTCGCAATGAAAAGGCACCCAGGATTCTCACGTATGCAGAGTGTCCCGTACCTTAAATAGTGACAGGTTTACATATGTGAAATGGATAACATGTGGTCTTGCTCTTGCATGTGTTGAATCAAATGAGTGAATAATTGAAAGTGCAACCGAATACTCATCCGAATTTCTACAATCCTATCAAAGTCTTAACTGAACCATTTACACTGAACCATCTATATATACTTTTGTCTGCATTCGCCCCAGGCGAGACGAGGAGAACAATAAGGTACTTACTGAACTTTATAGTAGTTAAAGTAGCGATCGAATCCAACTACAACTGCTCCAACCTGTGACAAACCCAAATATTGTTACTGTGGTGATCACATATTATTCTTACTGTAAACCAGAAGAGGAGCAATGATCATACTGACATCTTTGTCATGCTCCATGTAGAAGCCAGGCTTCAGCTCTATCTTCTTGTCACCGTCTGTCTGCACAAAGACGACCATATAATCTAATAAGTTTTGTAAGTTCGTCCAAAGTCTCACTCACTCGAGCCAGTAGATTTTGATTTGCATGCAGCATTGGCCCAACACAAGTTACTAACATGCCAAAATGGGAACAGGATTTTTGCATGTGTTAATTAATCGCAGAGAAAGAAAAAATATTCTTTGTTACATACAGGGCCACCGAGGTGCTTAAAGCCAGCCAGCTCCAGCTCTATGAGAATCCCTTCCTCTCCAATCACATAAACCTGAACCACAGAAATGTTCAACTTTGGGCTTGTATTTCTGTGCTAAACCGTGTGCACCAACGCATTGAAGCCACACATTCTGAAGATACATGGTAACTGATGCATTGTATACCTTCTTATCTTTGGGGAAATCGATAGACTCCAGGTAGGCGGCAGCTGCGAAGGAAGAAGCAAATATCTCCTCCTGCGCATTGATCATCCCATGCCTCGTCAGGTCAATTAGCAGGAGAGGAAATTGACCAATGTAGAACAACAGCCGATGACAGGAATAAAGTACTACCTCATTGACACTCAGCCCGAGCGTCTCGAACTTCTTGCCGTACTGCTTCCTCGACTTGGTGGAATTGTTGGTCACGAACACCAGCCTCTTGCCCTGCAGTCCTCGATGAAATCAGCAGAAGAATCCATGGATAGTTTGAGAAGATTGTCCCATCTGCGAAACTATGAGAGC